>CM075822.1:8478587-8792721 GCA_037975025.1 Excoecaria agallocha | reverse complement strand
TGGTTTAAAACCAAAAATATGATGCATCATGAAATAAGTAAGAGTATGATCAACACCATTCAATCGAAAGTCTACAAGTCTAGGATTATCAGCATTTTCTTTGAAATTTGTGTAAAACTCCAAAACTAAATCAGTGTAGAACTGCTCATGCATATTAACAAACCACAAGAGAACACATTGAGATAACATCTCATTGACTTCATCAAGAACACCCACTTGTTCAAGCAAAGAGCTAGGAAAATACTTACATTGAGATTTTGCTCTATCCTTAAGAACAAGGAACCTGTTACCTTCATGGATGGAGGAAAGAGGGAATGGTGAACCAAAGTCTGTCTGTAAACTCTGAAGTTAGGTGTCATCTCCTCCCTGATGATCCCTTGATGCTGAAACGTTCTTAGTTCTAACCATAGTTGTAAAAGAGAAATGAAGCAGAGAAAGCAATGTGCAATGTGAATGGAAAGAAAAGAAATGAGAAGAAGATGTTGCAGAGAAAGAAAAACAAAGAGATAAAAGGAAATGGAAGTTACAGTTAAAGAGAAAGAAGTGTACGAGAAGAGTAAAAGAAAAGAGAATTGAAAAAAAAATGAAAAGAAAACTAACTACAGTATTTATAGAAGAAGGAGGGGAAAAATGAAAAGATATGACGTTTAGAAACCCTAAATGTAAGTTATAACCGTTCCCCCTCTTTAGATTTAAGTTAATAAAGGGTAGTTAAGCTAAATCAAAACCGCTAATAATCCTAATTAAAAGAAATAAAAGTGAAATAAAAAATTAAAAAAAATAAAAATGAAATAAAAATAAAAACAGGAAGGTAAAAATAACGACTCGTAACTTTTGGATTAGTGCTTCACGAGTCGGCATGTACCTCACGACTCGTGAAGTAAAGATAGGGTAGACAAAAAGGGACATGGTCACGAGTCGGTAAGACAGTCATGACTCGTATGCCTTTCTCTTCTGTACTACATGTGATACTCTTTACGACTAGTGATTCTGCTCGCAACTGAATGACTGAAGCCTCTGGAATACTCATGAAGATGTTCACGAGTCGTGATGCACTCGTGAACATGATGTAATGCTATAATATTTCTCTGCAAAATCTTAACAACTTGATCCAAAAATTAAAATAACAAAGAAAAAGAAATCAAGTAACATAAAAACTATATAATGTATTCTATAAAAAAAAACCATAAAACAAATAAATTCAAACTAAAAGAACTAATTATAAACAAAAATATTATGATAATGCAAAAGAAGAATTTAACAAAGAAACTTTATGAGTAGGAACCAATGCATCACCAATGAAATAAGGCTTCAATCTATGTCCATTAACCTTTAAAATCTCCCCTTTATCATTAGCAATATCAACATCCCCATAAGAAAAAACCTGAACAACCTTGAAAGGTCCCGACCTTCTAGACTTTAATTTTCCAGGAAATAACTTCAATCGAGAATTATACAATAAAACCATGTCACCAACTTGAAATTATTTCTTTAGTACATGTTTATCATGCCATGATTTAGTTCTTTCCTTATATAACTTGGCATTTTCATAAGCATTCATACGAAGTTCCTCTAATTCTTGTAATTGAAGCAATCTCTTTCTACCAACTTGTTGCATATCAAAATTTAACACTCTAGTTACCTAATAAGCTTTATGTTCAATCTCAACCGGCAAATGACAAGACTTACCATAAACCAATTGATAGGGTGTAAGACCTATAGGAGTTTTAAAAGCTGTTCTATATGCCCAAAGAGAATCATCTAACTTAAGTGCCTAATCTTTTCTTAACCTAGAGAAAGTTTTCTCTAAAATCCACTTAAGCTCTCTATTACTAATCTCAACTTGTCCACTAGTTTGAGGATGATAAGGTGTAGCAATTTTATAAGTCACATTATATTTTCTCAATAATTGCTCTATAACTTTATTGCAAAAATGAGACCCACCATCACTAATAATGGCCCTAGGTGTTCCAAATCGAGGAAATATAACTTTCTTAAGTATTTTTTTAACCACCTTGGCATCATTTGTAATGGTTGGAATTGCTTCCACCCACTTAGATACATAATCCACCATAACTAAAATATACCGATTCCCTAAAGAACTAGGAAATGGTCCCATAAAGTCCATACCCCAAACATCAAACAATTCAACTTCTAAAATACCATGTAAAGGCATTTCATTCCTCCTAGACAAATTTCCCACTCTTTGGTACTTATCACAACTTAATACAAAGTCCTTAACATCTTTAAATAATGTAGGCCACCAAAAACCAGCTTGCAAAACCTTAGAAGCTGTCTTAGAAACCCCAAAGTGACCACCTATAGCATAAGAATGACAATGAGCTAATACTTCACCAACTTCTTCATGAGGAAGACACCTCTTAATCAATCCATCAACACATCTCCTATATAATAAAGGTTCTTCCCAATAGTAAAACTTCACATCATGAAGGAATTTCTTCCTTTGCCTATAATCTAAACCATAAGGAAGAATACCACTTACTAGATAGTTTGCTATATCAGCAAACCAAGGAGTTTCCTTGGAAACTACGCTAAAAAGATGTTCCCCATGAAAAGCTTCATCAATAGGTACCCCATCATCATTATCTTGCAAAACACAGTGGGTCAACCTAGATAAATGGTCCGCAACTAAATTCTCCTTCCCTTTTTTTATTTCTTATTTCCCAATCAAACTCTTGTAACATTAAAATCCATCTCAACAATCTAGGCTTAGCATCTTTCTTACTTAAAAGATACTTAAGAGCAGCATGATCAGAATAGACAATGACTTTTTGCCCTACAAGATAAGCCCTAAATTTATCAAAAGCATATACAATAGCCAAGAGTTCTTTTTCAGTTGTGGAGTAGTTAATTTGGGCATCATCTAGTAATTTGCTAGCATAATAAATAACAGATGGCTTCCCATCAATTCTTTGTCCTAAAATAGCCCCTACCACATAATTACTAGCATCACACATCAATTCAAAAGGTTGATCCCAATTTGGTGGTTGCAACACCGGTGAAGTGACAAGAGCATGTTTAAGAGTTTCAAAAGATTTAAGACATGCCTCATCAAAATAAAAATCAACATCTTTGCCTAGCAACGTGCATAAGGGTTTAGCTATCTTAGAAAAATCTTTGATAAACCTCCTATAAAAACCAACATGACCTAGAAAGCTTCTAACATCTCTAACATTTTTAGGAGGAGACAAATTAGCAATTATTTCAATTTTAGCTCTATCAACTTCAATCCCCCTATTAGAAACTAAATGTCTTAAAACAATCCCCTCTTGAGCCATAAAATGACACTTCTCCCAATTTAAAACCAAACCATGTTCCATACATCTATCAAGAACCTTAGAAAGATTAGATAAACAGTCCTTATAAGTAATGCCATACACACTAAAGTCATCCATGAAAACTTCCACACATTGATCAATAAGATCACTAAAGATAGAAAACATGCATCTTTGAAATGTAGCTGGTGCATTACACAAAACAAAAGGCATTCGCCTAAATGCAAAAGTTCCATATGGCCATGTAAAAGTTGTCTTAGATTGGTCATGTGGATGAATTGATATTTGATAGAAACCACTCAACCCATCTAAGTAGCAAAAATAAGAAAAATTAGCCAATCTTTCAATAACTTGATCAATAAAAGGTAAAGGAAAATGGTCCTTTCTTGTAGCTTTATTTAACTTCCTATAGTCCACACATATACGCCAACCCGTGATAGTCTTAGTAGGAATTAAATCATTATTATCATTATGAATTACAGTCAAGCCAGCTTTCTTAGGGACAACTTGAATTAGACTCACCCACTTGCTATCACTTATGGAATAAATTATACCATTATCAAGCAATTTAATTATTTCCTTCCTCACAACCTCTTTAAGAGTTGGATTAAGCCTTCTTTGACCTTCAATTGAAGGCTTAGAATCTTCCTCTAACAAAATTCTATGCATGCATACTTTAGGTGCAATCCCTTTTAAATCACTAATTGAATATCCCATAGCATTTCGATGAGCAAGTAAAATACCACGTAAAGCATCCATATTATGCTTAGCAATTGATGAATTAACAATGAAAGGTAATTGAGAATTTGCATCTAGAAATTTGTACCTTAAGCTTGTTGGTAGTGGCTTGAGTTCAAGCTTGACTTCCTCCTTAGATGTCTTTGATAACATATCCTCATCCTTTCTCAAAGACTCAATTTTTGAGAATCTTCCATAGGAAGGATATGAGGCAACTTGCAAAACCTCATCACAACTTTCATTCAAACAATAAGGTGCAATAGGGTTTTGTCTCACACAATCATGCACAACACTATCAATACACTCATCAAGAACATCATAAGAATCAATTCTATTTACCACCTCTATTGGTGAAGATTTAACCATGCCAAAAACATTAAACTCAATTGTTTCACCATTAACTTCAAGAGATATTTTACCATTATTCATATCAAAAACAGCCCCAACAGTAATTAAGAAAGGCCTACCAAACAAAATGGGAATTTCAAGATCTTCATCCATTTCTAACACAACAAAATAAGCAAGAATCACAAATTTACCCACTTTGGTAGGAATATTTTCTAATATGCCTATAGGGTGTGAAATAGACTTATTCGCCATTGATAAGCACATATTAGTAGGCTTTAATTTACCTAAATCAAGCTTTTTATAAATGGAATAAGGCATAAGGCTAACATTAGCATCCGTATCACATAGAGCCTTATCAAAATATGTACCACCTATAACACAAGGAACCATAAAACAAATCGGATCCTTTAGCTTAGGTGGGTATTTAGAATACATAGCCTTAGACTCTTTTACCAAAGAAACATAACCATATTCTTCAAGCTTACCCTTGTGACTCACAATTTCTTTTAAAAATTTTGCCCATGAAGGCATATCCTTAATTGCATCCACAAAGGGTATAGTTATAGTAAATTCCTTTAAATAATTCAAAAACTTGCCAAATTGCTTATCAAGATTTCTTCTAATAAGTCTTTGAATTTAGGTTCATTAAGTTTTTTCATCACATCATCATTTGTACTTTCGTCCAAAACATGATCATCATTCACAATAAGACTCTCGTTACCTTTTAGATTACTCTCAATCTTTTTACCACTCCTTAACATAATAGATTGAACTGATTCATGAGGCAAAAACTCAGGTTGACTTGGTAGCTTGCCTAAAGGTTTAACACTATAAGTAGCTTGTTGAGCCAATTGGGTTTCAAGCATCTTATTATGAGTGACAAGTTGATCAATTTTAGTGTTAATTTGCCTAAATTGTTCCTCATTTTGCTTGTTAGTAGTCATTTGATGATTAACAAATTGCTCCATCAAATTCTCTAAATGGGATTTAGGTTGTTGGGGGTTAAAAAGTGGTTTATTTGGAAAAGGTGAAGGGTTAGGTAATTTGTTCATATGGTTGTTATTATTAGGAGGGTTCAATTGGGCATTTTGGTTAGACCAAGAAAAATCGGGATGGTTTCTCCATTGTGGGTTATAATAATTAGAATTTTGACCCATCCTTTGATTATAGTTTTCCTGAACAAAACTTACATCCTCACTAGACCCCTCACTACAATTAGCATACATATGAGGTCCACCACATTTCTCACATACTTGACTAACATTTTCAACATTGGAATGAGAATTACTTACCATTTTTGTCAAAGTCTCTACATTAGCCGTCAAGAGATTAATGGAATCCAATTCCAAAAACCCCTTAGCCTTCGCCATAGTGGTTTCTTCTCCCATATAGCCTTGTGAGGCTAATTCTTCCAACAAAGTTTCAGCTTCCTTAGCAGTCTTCTCTAACCATTTACCACCTGAAGCAGCATTAACAATATTTCTATTTTCCTCCATTAACCCATTATAAAAGATTTGAGGAATCATCCAATCCGGCAAGCCATGATGAGGACATTGCCTTTGAAGTTCCTTAAACCTTTCCCAAGAGGTACAAATGGTTTCATTAGGCAATTGTTTAAATGTAGATATTTGATTTCCACATTTTGCCGTTTTATGAGGTGGAAAATATTTATGAAGAAAAGCTTGTTTTAATTGGTCCCAAGTAGTTATTGTCTCACTAGGTATACTAGCAAGCCAAATTTGAGCCTTTTCTTTCAAAGAAAATGGAAATAACCTAAGTCTAATTGCATCATTACTCACTCCATTAATTTTAAACGTAGCACACACATTAAGAAAAGCAAGGATATGTGCATAAGGATCTTCCCCTTGCAAACCTCCAAATTGATTATTTTGCACCATTTGAATGACAGCCGGCTTTATCTCAAAATTGTTATTAGCAATAGCCGGTGCTGCTATTCCTCCAAAACTCTCCGAAATATTTGGCATCGCAAAATCACCAAGCATTCTCCTTTCTTCGCCCGCCATAATTGGAAAATTATGACCTTCCTCCAACTTAGCACTTTGTTCTCCTTCTACTTGCAATCTAAGTTCCTCTTGATGCTTCCTTCTAAGTTCCTTACACAAATCAAAAATACTTTAAGTCTAAGATTATTACAAATACTCTACTACTATAGCAAACAAAACACAATTTACAAATTCATACAACTAAATGTCTAATTTAGATCATAAAATCCTAAAACATCTACTACTTTGTTTTAATCAATAAAAATTCATTTAAACCGTTCCCTGGCAATGGTGCCAAAATCTGATAGGGATTTATTTGAACCCTTAGTCTCACTAGACTGTGTATAGGATGAGTAGGGTATTGTTCCAAAGGGAACGAGGTAAATTTTATATTGATGTAGCAACAAGTAAATGGATAGGTAACAATTTCAATTAAAATCATGCAATTAATGTAAATACTAAACTACTTAAAATATATTAAGTTAATTTTGGATAATAGATTACTTAAAAGATGGGATGAACATACATTATAACCAAATAAACAAGTTCATCTTTGAATTAATTAATAATTGTATGAATGTTATGAATGGAGAATTTAGCCAAGATTCTTTAAAGCAATTCTCATTGTCAATAAAGATGTTCTTACTTAGAGTCTATAAGCATTCTCATGTCATTATAGAGATAAATAAAAACTATGAAGTTCTATGCCAATTCTTTAACCCCTCAAAGTGAATTCCTTATCTCTAAGTGAATTCAATGCTTTAAGTAAATTCATTTATTTTTCCATCAAAGAATTCCAATTCTCATTGTGAATTAAATGACCAACATGCTAATTATGGTGATCAAGCATAATAAGCAAATTAAAGCACTCAAATAAACTTAAATCATACTTCATACATAAGGAGAATAAACATTCATTAAACAAAAATAAGTAGATGACTAACAACTTAAATTAAATAGTTATAATGTACCAAAAGAACTTAGCCATAAACAAAATTACACTAAAAATGAAATAAGAGACAAGAAAACATCACTCCCCAGGTTTTACTTTCTATTTTAACCTTCTGATAAATCTCTTATTCCTTTGGCTTTGCTCTTTTGTCATCCTCTAAAACTATGTAAAATGAAAAATATCTAAAACAACTCAAAATGTTCTTAAGAAAATAGTAAAAGAATTCTTTAATTTTTTCCATCTTCTCCTGTAGAGTTTTTCTCCCATATATATAGAGCTTGACTTTACAGATATGTCCCTTAAGAAATCACGAAAGGTTGCTTTGAAAGGATATGATGTATGGCTGAAAGATCGGGTGCAAAAGATACAACTTTTGAGGAACAGGTGCATTGTTTGACTCGTGAGCCTTCTCATGAGTCATGATCCCTTCTTCTATTCTTCTGGACTCATGAGCCTGATGCCAACTAGTGAAGCTTTTCACGGCTCACGATTTTGTTGCCGAGTCGTGAGCCCTTCTTCTCGACTTTACTCGTGAGCTGCCTTCCGTCTCGTGATCTCTTATCCGAGTCGTGATCCCTTTCACGACTCGTGATCTTCTTCTTTGAAACTTCACCAGATTCTTCATTTTCTTCACACTTTACCAACTTTTTCCTAAAAACAAACATAAACACATAAATTGGACATAAACATATAAAAATGCATATAATATTACATACTTAACTACATAAATAAGAGAAAAACACATACTAAAAGGTAGACATTTTACATGATATCACTCATCAATGATATAAAGAATTTGTTGCTAAATTACATAAGAGTGGTGAACGTCCTTCTTTTATTCACTGTTGGAAAGTACTGTTCACGATTAACCCGATAGTTAGGCAATTACAAAGAATAACCGAGGAAGGATTTTTGGCTTAGGATCTATTGCAAATACATCCCATTCATATTGCTCTGCATCATCCACAGCTCCTTGTAGTAGGCGTTCTGAACCTTCTGAGAGAGTCATTCAGCTTGAGAATATTGTTAGCATGTTGCTCAATACTGTAATCCAATTCAAGAATGAGATGAAAGAGATGAAAAATATGGACAACACTTCTTAACAGCCAGATCGTCCTCTTTCACCAACTACATAGTTTATATTTGTAATATTTAGATATTAGTACTGATTTTGAGTTGTGTTTCTATATATTGGTTTCTATGGATTTTACTGTATTATTTAGGTATCGATACTGAGTTTATGTTATGTTTCTATGGATTCTTATTCATACTATGGATTATACTATGTTATAATCAAGTTAATTGCATTATATTTTTTTTATGACTAATCAATTTAGATTGAAATTAAAATCTTATTCAGATCCTCAAAATTTTGATGATTTCAATGGCTAAATTTAGTAACGACAATTATCGATGGGAATTTATGTATCATTGCAAATTTTGACTTTTGGTTGCTAAAATTAGCAACGGAATGGACTTTCTCGTTGCTAATTTTAGCAAAGGAATATGAAATTCTGTTGCTAATTTTAGCAATGGAAATATTGCATTTTTTGTTGCTAAAATTAGCAATGGAATTGCATTTTTCTTTGCTAAAATTTGCAACGGAATTACATTTTCCATTGCTAAAATTAGCAATGGAATTGCATTTTCACGGAATCATTTTTCGTTGCTAAAATTTACCAATTCACCGAAAATAATTTGGTTGAATTTAGCAACGGAATATTATTTTCGTTGCTAAAAATAGCAACCGCCGGATTAGCAATGAAAATTTTCGTTGCTAATTTCCATTGCTATTTTTTATTAGCAACGAAAATACCAATTTTTCATTGCTAAATTGCATTTTTCTTGTAGTTGTTGCTGGAGGTATGGGATTTAAAAATTTCTATGAGTTTAACCTTGTTATGTTCAGCAAACAAGCTTGACAACTGATTACCAATTTGGATTCTTTATTTTCTCACTTATTCAAGGCCAGGTACTTAATTTGTTTTTTGTCCTTTTATTGAAGCTAAAATTAGTAATAATCCTAGTTATGCATAGAGAAGTCTATGGGCTATGCAAGATCTTTTAAAGAATGGTAATAATTTGCGGGTTGGAGATGGTAAGAATATTTATGTGTGGAAGTCTCCATGGTTACTAGATGGGCAAAACCCCTTTATTTTTTCAGCTCTTATTTTTGTTGGAGCTAATGCAAACCCTTGGGTTCTAAATTAATAACTGCTAATGGGCTTATATGGAATGTTGAATTATTACACTTTTTTTAAATGATAGAGATATGTAACCGACATAACAAATCCCCCTCAAGTTTGCATCTCCCTCATAATTCCTGGTGGTGGCATACAGATTCCAAGATGGTGTATTTGGTTAAAAGCACTTATCACTTGCTCTATAAACACAGTTGGGCCCCTATAGACGAAAGATCTTTTTAGAGAAAATTATGGAAGATGAAAGTTCCTCCAAAGGTTCTTAATATGATTAAAAAATCAAGCACTAATTATCCTAAACAATTTTATACTCAGTTCAAGGAATGTTAGTATTGATGTTTTATGTCATTTATGTGGTCTTGAAACAGAAGCCATTACTCATGCATTCCTTAATTGTCCTCTGGCTAAAGAATGCTTGACTCATTCTTCCTGTAGGTATGTAAGAGGTTCTTTTGTGTATGGAAAAATTGTAATGATTTTGTTTGGAATGGCAAGAGCAAGTACGCTGAGGGTATTTTAAATGAGCCTGTTACTTTGTTGTATAATTTTAATTTTGCTAAGTATAAACTAAGGGTGAACAGATTAATTAGCTGGTTTATGAGAAAAAAATTAATCAGTCCATTAATATCAATTTTTTAAAATCATTAACCATTAACTAGTCCATTACATTCAATTAATTAATCCATCAATTTAAATTTTTTGGTTTGGTTAACCAATATTTTTCGATTAACTATAATTATAAAAATATTAGATAAAATTTAATTAAATTTCAAATATGAAAAATAATTAAAAAAAAATCATGAAATAAACATAATATATTAGCTAAAATTGATGTTTGACAAATTAATAGCTAATATTATAAAATGGTTTGATATGTTGGAAATTAGTATGTTTAATTTTAAGTAAAAAAATTGGATAATATTAAATATTTAAAAAAAATATTCTAAACACACACACACACACACACACACAATTAACCGGTACCAAAATCATGAAATTGAAAATAAAAATTTGAACTAAAACTAAAAATAATAGTAAATCGATCAGTTAACCGAAATCGTCGATTTTTTCTAAATATGGATCGAAATCAGTTATACTAATTCGATTAATAAAAAATCGATTCTATTTCAGATTGATTTTATTTTTTCAATTTTTTTTCTCATTCCTAGTATAAGCCCATTTTTATGGTAGCCCAGTTGGTGGTCTCGAATGATTCTAATGCAGGTGCTTAGAAAAAACCTCGTATGAATTGGCTAAAGCTAAATATGGATGTAGCCCTATTTGATATGGAAAGGAAAGCAGGATTTGGTTTCATTCTTAGGAATGATGCATATGATTTTGTGGCTGTAGGCAATGCTAAAAATAATAGTAAATTGATCGGTTAACTAAAATCATCAATTTTATCTAAATATAGACCAAAGCCAATTATACTGGTTTGATTAATGAAAAAATCGATTCTATTTCATACTGATTTTATTTTTTCAATTTTTTTCTCAATCCTAGTATAAATCCATTTTTATGGTAGCCCAGTTAGTGGTTTCAGATGGTTTTAATGTAGGTGCTTGGAAAAAACCTCCAATGAATTGGCTAAAGCTAAATATGGATGTAGCCTTATTTGGGGTGGAAAGAAAGGTAGGATTTGGCTTCATTCTTAGGAATGATGTATGTGCTTTTATGGCTGTAGGTAGTGGTTCTCTATTGGGCATTATTTTTCGTGCAATGGCTAAGTTTCTTGCAATCCATGAAGTTTTAAGTTGGATTAAATCTCAAAATTTACATATTATCATAATTGGTTTTGACTCAAAAGTTATAGTTCAATCTCTTGTTTTAAGGTCTTGTTTAGGCTCGAACTTAGGCCTAATAGTTAATGATTGTATTAAAGTTAGTTTTTCTTCATCAAACATCAAATTTGATTTCGTTAAAAAATCAGGGAATTTTGTAACTCATATTTTAAATAAAATTTTGTCTTTTTCATCCGGTTTTCATGTTTGGTTGAGTTCTCCATCAAACTTTTTGTATCCAGTTTTAAAAGCTAATTCTGTTTAAAGAAAGTTCTTTTTTTAAAAAAATTTATAAATTGATAAATAGATATTTCTAGGTTGAAATAAAACTTATAGAGTTTCACTTTTTTTTAAAGCCAGTTACATTTTTTTTGGTAATAAAATTTTAAAATTTAGTTATTCTATGGATAAATTAAGTAAACTTTGTAATTAATTTTATTATTTTTAATCATTATTCAAAATTGACAATATTTGTTATAGACATTTAGTAATAAATTCTTAGTATTGTGATTTTTTAAAAAAAAATATTATGGGATGCATTTACTTATGGAAAATTATTTCAATTTTCTAGAAATTTTCTCCACAAAAAATGAAAAATAGAGTTTGTGTTTACATTGAACTGTTTTCCAAAATAGAAAATAGAAAAAGGTTCAAATTTTCTAATTTTAGAAGTCAAAAAATACATTTATAATATTATCCATAGAACATAAGATAACTTAAAAAGAACAACATCATATTCTCAATTCGAATCCCAGCAGCAGCATATTTTATTTCTTTTTTACCATTATTTTTTAGGTCTCTTTCTTCTTCCCTAAATGCGGAGTCAAATCAAGTTCCACCATGGGAGTTCAATCTACATTCATTATTTTTTTAGATCTCTTTTTTCTTCCTTAAATGTAGCTTCAAATCGAGTTCCACCATAGTAGTTCAATTTGGATTCAAGTTTGGAATATTTGAGTCGATATTGGAAAAGATTGAAAAGTGTGAGGAAAGATTAGGAGAGGGAAAGAATTTTTTGTTGCTGTGGAAATCTTCAATTTATCATTTTTGTTTCTTCGAAAATTTCATCATGTAAGCCAACTAAAAATTGATGACTTTAACTAAAGATTTGAGGAGAAGATTATAGAGTAAGGAAAATCAATTCATATCTCCTATTTAATATCCAACCAATTCTTCTATTTAATTTGCAAGTAATTATCTTATTTAATCTCCCTCAAATTAACTGATATTTTTTTTATTTTTTTAGATTCTTCTACTCAAACTAAATCTCAAACTGAAATTTAAAAAAACATGTGCCAATTGTTTCAAGAATTGATTTATTTAAGTCAAAATTGTTTGCTAGAAGGTTAGGTACAGATGTTTGTTTTAATTCTTTATCTTATTGTTTTATCTCTTACATTTGTGATGTTGATTCTTGCTTTGTGGATTTTCTTAGCAAGTAACATAATTTGTATCTAGTTGTTTGCGTTTCTGCTTAAAATCAAAGCTGCTATTTGCTTTTTCGATAGCAAGGTGAGTGAATAATTTTATTTTTTTCCATCAAGCTTTGAAATTGAGTATAATTTTTTTTTTATTTCCTGTGCATGATAACCTTTCTATTAGTCTGCTTTATGTTTCATTCCCTGAATTCATTTTTGTTGGAATATTTTTATGCGGGTGCTAATTGAATGAAAATTTTTCAATTGCATCAATAATATAACATAACCTTACTGCTTACTGCTTTATTCTGTACTCTTACTGCTTACTCCTTGTTCTATACTCTCACCAAAATGTGCCTCTAATGTGAATGTAACAATGATCAATAACTCTCTCCTTTCTATTCCTAACCTGTTATAACATTAAACTCTCTTGTATATTTTATACTAATGTTGGCTAGAAAAAAAATAAAAAACTTTGGAGTGTGTCATAGTTATGATTGAATTCTTTTATAGTGATTTTAGCCTGGAAGGAGAAACTTTGACTTAGTATCTAGTGTTTTTTTTTCTTATCAAGACACTTTTAAACTAAGTTCTTTATCTTGTTAGGATTGTGCTAGATGATCTGCTTTGATGAGCAAGTTTTACTTATTTTGCCGACCATCATGCATAAGTTTCTTTAATCTTTGTATTTCTCCGTGCCTATTGTATTACATTTGTAAGGGATGTTTTAAGACTAACCATAATGGGGGGAGGGGGGGTCAATATCCTCTCTAAGTAGCAATAGAGGTATATTGATGAGCTAGTAGTTTGGGTGGGAAGAAATAAAAATTATTTGATTAAAAAGCTATTGCATTATGATAAGTTTGTACTCTTCAGTTGACACACACACACACACACACACACACACACACACACACACACATATATATATATAATTGTATAGACCTGTTATCGCATCTAGAGAAATTGTTGCATTGAGATAGTTTTGTATTCTTCAATTGATATATGTAACACTCTATTGTATGTTGTTATACAAAATATACTGTGGAATCTGGATAACTTAAGCTATACTTATATCAGTGATGATGTATCTTATATAAAATATATTATATTTGTGAGGCCCCAACATACACCCTAGTGGAATTTGAGTATATATGGGGTGTATTAGGGAGATGGCAAAAAGGGATAAGAAATTAAAGTGTAGACAAAGATCTAAAGGAAATTAACTTAAAAGGTAAGGGTAAAATGGTAAATTAAAGTTGTAATAGGCATATGTATAGTTAGAATGAAAAATCATATAAGGATTAAATTGAAAAAAAAAAGATAGGGTAAAAATGAGAAATTAAAGAGAATGAGAATCTTAAGTTTAATTTACCTAAGACCCTCAAGTGGGCTAATGGGATAAAGATACAAAGCCTATCTAAAAATCTTTTGAGAATTAAAGAAAAATCAAAAGTATAAAAGCCATGATGACCGACCACCCTAGAGGAACCAACTTCAGCCATTTTCTTCCCAAGTAAATAGATTCCACCACTAGAAATCATCCTAATTTTAGCTATAGTAATTGTGAAGAAAGAGAATTTAAAGGTTAAGCCTTTTTAAGGTAACAACTCCATCTCTTTTCTTCTTTTGTTGTATATAATAGGAACTAAATTTGAAAGGAGTAAATAGATGTTTATATGAGTAACTTTTTCCATGTAAAAGAAGAAGTAAACAAAGGGAAAGAGAAGAAAGAGCTTTAAAATTGATTAGTTGACCTATGTTGAGGTATGGGAGTTTATATTATCTTTTCTATGTGATTAAATTGATTCGAGCTTATAAATGTATTGTAGATAACCTGTAATTGATGTTAGAGTTAAGTAATAATGTTGTAATGCATGGAAATGATGATTTATATCTTAGAAAGTGACTTAGTGAAAATCTACCCTAAGGTTCACTTGGACCGATTAGTATAGAAGCTATAACTTTTTTGTAGATGTCTAAATGAAGTGATTATAGTTTGATTTGAAATATAAGACAACTCTACAACTTTATAGAAGAATTCAAAACCTGATTCTGCCTTTAAAGTTCTCTAAATATGGCATGAAGTTAAGTGATGGCTGCTACCCTATCATCTGGAGCAATCTTCAATCTTTTATGAATATCTTGATATTTAGTTGGTTAAATGGGATGATTTTTAATGATTTGTAAACTCAAGACATAAAGTAACCAAAGTCTAAAAGACTACTTTGGTTGAATCTAGCTGAAAATAAGTTAAAAATACAAAGTAAAATGAACCAGGAAAGATGTCCTATCACGAGTCGGCACCCCTTATGACAAGTTGGCACCCTTGGTCTCTGTAATGATTTGGCACCACTTATGCCGACTCGACATGGATCCAAATCTTCCTTCCTTGCTTTTTAAACACTAGCCTTCTAGTCTAAAGTGACCAAAAGCATTCTAAACATGAATTATGATAAAAAGAACCTACCAATACACTATATTAGTTTATATTTCTAATAATGAAATTGAACCTAAGTGAATGTAGGATTGAGAATTGATTAACACTTTGATTAAACTTTTATGTGTGTGTGTGTGTGTTTTTCCTACAGTTTGGTGAATGTAAATAAACATTAATAATTATATTGACAATGTCATATGTAACAAGATAAATGATAATCTTGTTAAGTTGTATTTTAAGTGAAATTAAATATAAATGTTATAGTGATATTGTCTAATGCTCTATTGTGTGTCTTTATACTAACTTCATGGTACTAAATGCATTAAATGTATGTTTTTGAGTGATTAAAGATTTGTTAAGAGCCTGAATTTCACATAGTAGTAGATAGATAAGCATACCTATGAGGGATAGTGATTGCAGTTGCTAGTGTTGGTACCAAAAGGTGTTTAGTGTTGATACCTTTTGGTATTTAATGACTCATGTTTTATATCTCTAGTATTTGATTCCATTTGCCAGTATCTAGTATTTATTTCCATTATCCACCATTAATGAAAATTTAGGCAAAGAAAGTGATATGATTGATGAATAATAACAAATGATGAATAGCATGAATGCATTCGTGTTTCAATGTAATATTAGTGTTTCTCATTGATATTGTTAATGTGATTGATTGTGATAAATATATTGAGGTGTCACTAAATGCATGGTATTATTACAATGAATGTTTGTGTATTGTGATGTGATATGAACATTAAGATATGTTGATTGTTGAATGCTACTATATAATGCATTTTTACATATTGTATTATTTATGTTTGAGATTTTGTTTAGAAGTCTATAGCATTGTTTTACTCCTTACTGAGGCACTGCCCAACACGAGTGCTTTTCCCATGCAAGTATACAGGATTAGAGTAGGAGTGCCAATTTTCAAATCAACATCTGTAGGCCACTAGGAGTAAAGCTTGAAGACTATTTTTGGTATACAATTATTTTTTTCTATTATGTGATGAAAGGATATGTAATGTATGTAAGAACAAATGATTATAAATATATTTTATAAACATTTTGAGTTAATATATGTTGGCTTATATTGCAAAATGGAAATTGCATGTAACTGAGTAAGGAAATTTTAAATATGAAAAGCAATAACTAAAAAGACAAATAAAATTCGTAATTCAAAGATAATTTATTAGGACTCATAATGCTTTTATATTCCTTCTACGGGGTATAAGGGTGTCACAATTTAATTGGCATTAGAGCATAGGTTTAAATTAATATGGGCTATAGGATATTAGAAAATAGATAGACGTTTGTGTCTATACAGTGTTGTGGCCTTAATGTAGATGTTGTCTTATATAGGGTAAAAATGGAATTGGATCCCAATGAAGGTGTTGGTAGAACAACTAAAAGTGTAAATTCGGTACATGATAATCCTTCTGCACCTGAGCAATCACCTTCAGTAAGGAGTTTAGATCTTGCTTCGGATAATCAGGTGTTAGTGAAGAGACTAATGTAGATAATAGATAGATTGACTGCTCCAAAGGCTCCTACTGATCTTATTAGAAAGAGAGGGGTAAAAGAGTTTATAGGTACATTAATATATGAGTCAGATGTAGCTGAATTTTGATTAAAGAAATTAAAAAGAATATTGTAAGAGATTAATTGCCCACAGGAACAACAAGTTACATGTGCGATGTCCCTATTGCAAGGTCCAGCTTATGATCGGTGGAAATTGGTGCTTTGAAATCCTCAGCGATCTGTTGAATTGACATGGGATTTTTTTGTCCAATAATTTGAGAAGAGATATGTTACTAAAGCTTATAAAAATTCTAAATGGAATGAGTTTATGAGCCTATAGCAAAAGAGTTTGACAATGGCTGAATACAAAAAGAAGTTTAACCAACTTAGTAAGTATATACCCGATACATTGACAACTGAAGAATTTAGATGTTGGCAATTTGAAAATGGTTTGAATAAGACCATTTAAGGACATTAGGTACCAATAACCGCCATACAGAAAGTGAATTATTATCAATTGGTCGAGGCTGCTTTAAATGTGGAAGAAATAGAACAAGTGAAGCAAAAAAAAAAAGAACAAAAGATAAAAATGTAAAAGATAGTGGAGTGACTGGTAGTGAAAAGGCTCATACGGCTCAAGATAAGCAAGTTACCCAGAGTTCAGCTCAAAAGTTAGCTTCAGTGGTTAGTGCTACAACACCATCTAGTAGAGGTAGCACTCCACCAATATGTGAGTATTCTTAAAAAAACATTGGGGCATGTGTAGAAAGCTTACTAGAGCTTACTTTAAGTATGGCAACATGGAACATGTGCTAGCTAATTGGCCCCAAACTTGAAAGAGTCTAGTCTTGTAAGCATATAAAGGTAATGTTAATGTTTCTAAAACTGGTAAAGGTGGAGAAAGTTAAGTTAAAAGGGGTCAAACACCATTTGAGATAGTAGAGAAACCTACTACTTTTGATAATCCGGCTCAAGTGTATGCTATGATCAGGAAGGAAAAAGATAGTCCATGAAGTTTACTTGGTATGTTTTATCTAATGTTTTTTTATATGATATTGTTGCTTAGAAATAGTGTAATGGTAAATTCAATAATGAGAAGAATTTCAAGGACGAGATTCTTTAAGGAGGAGAGAAATGTGAGGCCCTAACATACACCCTAGTGGAACTTGAGTATGTTTAGCATATATTAAGGAGATGACAAAAAGGGATAACAAATTAAAGTGTAGAATAGGATCCAATGGTAAATTAAAGTTATAATAAGCATATGTATAGTTAGAAGGAAGCATAATATAAGGGTTAAATTGAAAGGAAAGAAAAGAGATGGGGTAGAAATGAGAAACTAAAATGAATAAAAGAGCTAAGTGTAATTTACTTAAGACCCATAAGTGGGCCAATAGGATGAAGACACATAGTCTCTGAATGAAAGAAAAATCAATAGTATAAAAGCTATGATGGCCAGTGATAACTTCAATTTAGTATTTATTTTCAGTATATTTTTTATCTGTGTTTACATCTTGTTTTGTGTGTTTTTCTTATTTGAAGTGTCAAAATTCTCTTTTTATGGAAAATATAATTATTTTGAGATTTATGAAGGTTTGGAGTGATTAATGGTGTATTCTTGAATTTTGTGTAGAAAAAATGGCTAGCACTCGGCTAACACCATTTATCTCAGCCGTGTGCCTTGCAAATCCTCAAAATGCACCATTTCACCAAGAAACTCGGCTGAGACCAACTATCTCTATCTGTCTAATGCAGACTTTGAGGTTGATTTAGTCTAGAAAGGTATGTCTCTTAGCCGTGTACTGCTGCTACAATATTTTTTTAACCGATTAGATTTGACTGAGATCAATCGTCTACATCGTGTACCTCTCGTAGACTTTCATACTTTAGTTTTTTTATACTTAGTTTTTATATATTTACTTGTAAAATTTACTCTTTGAATTTACACCAAAAATACATAGCTTTAGTTTAGTTTATAGATTAAAGTTCTAGATTTCAATAAAGCTCAACTTGGAGAAGAAGAAAAAAAACTACTACAACTTCAGATCTACATCTTCAAATGGGTTTAAAAGTTTCTTCTTCCCTTTTCTTTGTTGTTTTCATTATGAGTAGTGAGTAATTGTTTTGTTATTTAAGGATCTTTAAATCCCCTAAACCATGTAAGGAATATTAACTTATTTGTTTAATATATATTTTAGATGTTTTTTCTCCATTGTGTTAATCTTGGTATGGATGTTATTCAAGTATTTATGTTGTCAATCTTATTCAAGTTAATGAATTTATGCTTGTTTAATATTTATATCATGCATGATCTATTGTTCTTCATATGTTTTGTAGCTTTGATGGTATTTTTCGGAAGGGGGCCTGTTAGATCTAGGGTTTATATGTTGAAAAGTTAGAAAAAAAGAGGAAAATGAATAGGTATTGAAATAGTGAACTTAAAAATGGGATACTAGTTCATATCTAGGTCTTAGGACCCGTGCTTATACTAACTATCGGGTAATCTTCGGAATGAGATATCGGGTAGTTAGAGTAGTAGGCTTCAAAATGGGATACTAGAGGTTTAGATGGGTTATCCACATCTACAATATATGAATATTATGTTAAAATGAACCTTACATAGGAATGGGGAGGATTAGATTCTGGAACAATGTCTTTAGCCATTGTTAACTTATCTAATTTATCATTTATGCTTCTAATATCCTTGTTAATTCATACTTTTCATTTCATTTACTTTTATGTTAATTGTTTTATTCACTAAACACAACAAAATTCATAAACAATTGGGTAATTTTTTTAACACATAACTCAAATCAATTATTTATTTTTGTGCAAATCTTATTTTCCTAGGATTTGATATTCATGAGTCTTAAAAATATTTCACTTTATTACTTATCAATTCAGTATACTTACTGAAACTCGACCAAGTTTTTGGCATCGTTGCTAGGGAATACATTGACATGCCTAATTGCATACTTGATTGATTATTTTATGTTTTTTCTTTTACTTATTTTTATTTATCTATTCTTTTCAGGTAAATTTGGAGTATGAACAAATATCGCCAACATTATTTAGCACTTTTTAATCCTGAAATCAAGAGGATCTTGCACCAAAAAAGGAGACAAATTCAAATCGAATACATGAATGAACCACCAGATCTAGAAGTGCCTTTTGTTAATGAAGAAGAAGAAGAAGGGCAATAACATGAGAGAAATCATGATGGTTTAAGACCAAGGATTATTTATGATTATACCAATCTAAGATAGAACGATGAGCATAGAATGATGGTGCTTTCTAGACAATAATATTTTGAGTTAAAATCGATGACAATCACCATGGTTCAAAGGAACCAATTTTTTATATCAGAAAGAGAGGACCCTCATAGATATCTTCTTGGAGATAAGTGATAAGGTTCAAATATAAGGTGTGTCAATGGATGCAATTAGATTGAAGCTTTTTCCTTTCACACTCATAGGGAAAGCTAGAGATTAGTTATCAATGCTACCGAGTCACTCTATCCATTCATGGAAGAAAATACAGTAGAGATTTCTTGTTAGTTTTTTCCCACTCACTAAGATAGTGAGCATTTGGGATAACTTCTACAATTTCTAGCAATTGAATGATGAAACTTCTATAAAGCCTGGGAGAGGTTTAGGAGATTGTTAAAGAGCTATTCGCATCACGAGATTGTAATGCATCAGTTAATATCCACATTTTATATAGCATGCAATTAAACTACAAGGTCTCTATTTGATGCCGTATTGGGAGGAAGCTTTATGAACAAAATCTCGGAAGAAGCATTTTTGCTTCTTGATAAAATGGATATGAATGAGGCTTAGTGGTCTATCTCAAAAGCATTGAAAAAGAGATAAAGAGTCCATAATATAGATGAAGTGGTGATGCTAAAATCTAAAAATTGAGCTATTGAAGATGGAATTAAATGGGCTAAGAGCGTAAAATGTTTCAGAAATCAGCTAAGAAGGAAGTGCCTTTAAAAGAGAAAATTTAGGAGGTGATGTAAGAGCAATAAAGCCATACACCTAAGGTATAAAATAAGTAAATGCCTTGCAAGAGTACAAGAGGAATGATCCATTCAACAATCATAACAAATCTTGGTTGAGGAATCACCCAAATTTTTTATGGAGGGATTGAAATCAAGCCTCAACCTTAAACACCAACCCAAAAACCCTATTTAATCCATCTTCACATAACCAAGCCAATCATAACCATAGTTACTATCATCAATACCAACCACAAGCATCAATTACTCATTTCCAACCACTTCAAGCTCACCCTTCAAACTTCCAACATCCTGGTTTCCAACCTAGACAACCCTTACTATAAGAAAAGAAGCCAAACCTTGAGGATATGCTTGCTAGTTTTATGACTAGCCAAAATCAGTTCATAACAAGTCAAAAGGCTAAGTGGAAGGCTCAAAAGCAATGGAATAGGAATCAAAATGCATAAATAATGAATTTGGAGACCCAAGTTGGCCAAATAGCCAATTCCATTTCAATAAGACCATCGAGTGCTTTTCCATCAAATGTCGATCAGAATCCTAAGGAGAAAGCTAAAGCCATCTCATTGAGGAGTGGTAAGCAAATTCAAAAGGCTGAGTAAGGTAACAATCCTTCATCTTCTTCTAAAATGATGGAACCAACACTGAAAGTACGTAATTCCAACCTTAAAAATGTAGAAGATGTTATATAAGAGGTTTCAAAGTTAAAGAAAAAGGTAAAGGCATCGTTAATTTTGTTTTATCATTTGATGTATCACACTTACCATATGAATTAGGAGGGAATTTTATGGAAAATACACTATGTAATTTTAGAGCCAGCATTAATTTGATACCATATTTAATATGTAGGAAGTTAAATCAGGGAGATATCAAAGAGGTAAGAATGACACTTCAACTAACGGATCGTTCAATCAAACCCCCTAAGGGGATCATATAAGACTTATTAGTCAAAGTGGGAAACTTCATCTTTCTGATGGACTTCGTTGTTATGGATATGGATGAGGATAAAAAGGTCTCATTCATTATGTGAAGTCAATTCCTGAATATAATAAGAGCACTCATAGATGTGCACAAGCAAATGGTGACTCTAAGATTCACTGATGAGGAGATAATTTTTGATGTTAACAAGGTAATTAAGCACCTGTTGTGCAAATTTGAGGAGTCATTATGTTTCGTGGATGCCATAGAGGAATGTGAGAAAGAAGTGCAAGGGAAAATTTTGCTAAATGACCCATTAGGGAATTATTTGATGTATACAGATAAGGAAAAGAGCTTGACAAAGGCTGAAAAGGAAATTGTGAAGGAGCTCAAAAAGGGGTTGAGCTGTAAAAGGGAGATTCTAAAACTGAACTCAAACTACTTCCCCCTCATTTAAAGTATGTATTTTTAGAAGATGAAGCCAAACCAGTTTTCATATCTTCTATTTTGATAAGTATTGAAAAGGAGTTACCGATTAAAGTGTTAAAAAAGCACAAAGGGGCCATCAAATGGGAGACTTTAGATCTTAAGGGGATCAATCCAAGTTACTACACCTATTGCATCCCAATGGAAAAAGATTACAAACCAGTTGTGTAACCCCAAAGGAGAATGAATCTGACAATGCTAGAGGTAGTTAAGAAGGAAGTTTTAAAATTGCTTGACACATGTATAATCTTTTCTATCTTTGATAGTAGTTAGATAAGTCTGGTTCAGTGTGTTCCTAAGAAAGAGAGGATAACAGTGATAAAACATAAGTAAAATAAACCCATCCCAATTTGTACAGTTATAGGGCAGAGGGTATGTATTGACTATAGGAGACTTAATAGTGTAACTAGGAAAGCGCACTTCCCTTTACCATTTATTGATCAAATGCTAGAGAGATTAGCAGGCAATAGGTTTTACTATTGTTATATCGGTATTTGGGGTACTTGCAAATCCCTATAGCCCCTGAGGACTAAAAGAAAATAACCTTTACCTGCCCTTATGGTACTTTTACCTATAGAAGGATGCCTTTAGGATTATGCAATGCATCGACTACATTTCAGTGATGTATGATGGCTATATTTCATGACTTCATAAAGAAATTTATGAAGGTATTTATGGACTACTTCACCATTTATGGGAGAGATTTTGAGAGCTTTTTAAAGCAACTTGATTTAGTACCAAGGAAGTGTGAAAAAACCAATTTAGTTTTGAATTGGGAGAAATGCCATTTTATAGTGAATGAGGGCATTGTTTTAGGTCATAATATCTTAAAAAAAGGATAGAAGTGGATAGAGCTAAGGTAGAAGTGATTGAGAAACTTCCCTTTAAACTAATATTAAGGGTGTTAGAAGCTTTCTAGAGCATGCAGGCTTTTATCGTAGATTTATTAAAGATTTTTCTATGATTGCTAAACCTTTATCAAATTTGTTAATGAAAAATGCTCCAATTCATTTCACTAAAGAGTGTTTGCAAGCATTCAACATGTTGAAACAAAGGTTGATTTCAGCTTCGATAATCTTCTCTCCGAATTGGAGCTTACCATTTGAATTAATATGTGATGCAAGTGATTTTACAGTGGGAGCCATACTGAGATAAAGGAGAGAGAAAGTCTATTACATAATTTACTATATGAGCTACACCTTGATAGGAGCACAAGTCAATTACATAACAACCAAGAAGGAGCTTCTTGCAATAGTTTATGCATTTGATAAATTTAAAGCTTATCTTCTTAGTTCTAAAGTAATTGTGTGATCTAATCATGTTGCTTTACGACATTTATTTGTGAAGAAGGAGATAAAGCTAAGGTTGATTTAGTGGGTGTTGTTGTTGCAAGAGTTCGACTTAAATATAAAGTGTGAAAAGGGTGCCAAGAATTTTGTTACGGATCATTTATCTTGCTTGGAGCATGAGCATATCAAGAAGGAAGAAACTAATCATTTCTTTTCAGATGAATTAATTTATGCCATTAATGCTTGTAATGTTGATATTCCTTGTTTTGCTGACATAGCATATTATCTTGCAAGTAGTTTTGTGCCAAAGGATTATACATAACAACAAAGTAAAAAGCTAAAGGCTAATACGAGACATTTTATGTGGGATGACTTTTATCTTTTCAAGTTATGTGTTGATCAAGTTCTAAGAAGATGCATTCCCCAGAAGGAGCAAAAAGAAATCATCAGGGAATGTCATAGAGGAGAAATCGGTGGATATCATGGGATAAATAGGATGATAAAAAAAATTCTTCGATCTGGATTTTATTGGCCTACTTTATTTAATGTTGTGAAACTCTTTATTCAATCCTAGGATAGATGTCAAAGGGTAGGCAATATATCTAGGAGGGATGAAATGTTGTTAAACAACATGTTTGAAGTGGAGTTGTTTGATGTATGGAGGATAGATTTTATGGGGCCTTTTTCGATGTCCTATAGGTTTGAGTACATATTAGCAGCATTAGACTATGTCGGTAAATGGGTAGAGGCCATAGCCACTAGAACTTGTAATCTTAGGGTAGTGCTAGAATTCTTAAAGAAATATGTATTCATCCGATATGAAGAACCTAGAAACATTATAAGTAATGGTGGAAAACACTTTGTCAATCATCAGTTTAAAATATTGTTGAAAAAGTTTAGTGTTACACAAAAAATCACCACCCTATACCATGCACAAGCCAATGGCCAAGTAGAAATATCGAATCTGGAACTTAAGTTCATTTTAGAAAAAACTGTAAATTCATCTAAAAAAGATTGGTCTCTTCAACTTGATGAGGCATTGTGGGCCTATAGGATTGCGTTCAAGACACCGATTGGATTGTCCTTTTTTAGGTTAGTTTTTGGCAAATCTTATCACTTACAGGTGGAACTATAGCACAAATCCTATTGGGCCACTAAATTTTAAAATTTTGATCTTCATAATCCAGGAAAATGTAGGGCTTTACAATTGAATGACCTGAAAAAACTAAAATCTTGGGCATACAATCATGCTAAGAAATATAAGGAGAAGACTAAATAGTGGAACGACAATAAGTTGGTGCCTAAAAAATTTATCTTAAGAATGAAAGTACCAGTATATGATAGTTGTCTTCAACTATTTCTAGCAAAGCTAAAGTCAATATGGAAAGACCTTATAAAGTTATGGATGTCACTCGATATGAAGTAGTCACCATCAAAAATCCTAGTGATGGTAATAAATTTAAGGTCAATGGTCACCAACTTAAGCCTTACTTTGACTTTAGATTGGAAGTTGCTTTGGTGGTCATGACATTGGAGGATGTGCCATAAAAACATTAAAAGTCGAGCTGGAGACTTGTTAAATCCAAAACTTTTTCTAAACTCAAACTTAGAACTTATTTCCTTCAAGTTGTGTTTTAATTTTTATTTAAATTATTATTTTATGTCTTTGTTTTTAGTTTAATATGTGGTGGTTAGATGTTGTGAATTTTTGTTAAATATTATCTTAATATTATACATATATGAGGTGTGGAAATTTTCAAAAAAGTGCAAAAATTTTGTTTGACTCAACCAAGACCAATGGTCCCAATTGTATCCCATTTATCATCTAAGTTCTAGAATAGAGCACTCAGCTGAGACCATATGGCCTCTACCGTGTGAAACATCTTAGTCTAGATACAAAAGGTATCACTCAATCGAGACCATTAGTCTGAATCGTGTGTAATATGAGTTTTTCAATGCAGTAGAGGTCACTTGGTTGAGATCAATTGGTCTCAGCCGTGTGCTAGTGAGAGTGAATTTATGCATTTTTAAGCCATTGGATTGACACCAATTGGTCTTAACTCTGTGCATTAGAATCATTTGAGTATAGAAAGGGTCACTCGGCTGAGACTAATTGGTCTTAGTCGTGTGTTATCGGGTTTTTCAAAATAGATTGATTGACTCGATAGAGACAATTGGTCTCAGCTGTGTCCTTTAAATTTTCAAAACTATGCATTTTGATTTTATGCCTGACTCAGCCAAGACCTATTGGTCTCAGCCGTGTGCCTAGGGCACTATGTCATGTCCATTTATAAATAGACCCAAAAATCATATCTCTTCACATTCTCTTTCATTTTCCCTTAAAATTTCTTATGGATTCCGACGTTCAATTACAATTTTCTACCTTCTTTATGCATTTTTATCTTATTAAAGCATCAAAATAAGTATCCAATGTTCTTTGTTTTAACTGCATCTCTTTACTTAAATTTTTAGTTTTTTCTTGAGTATGCTTAAATTAAAAATCCCTTTTCCATTGAGCATTTTGAATTTTTATATGCATGAGATGTGTTTTGAGTGTTGAAATACCCATTACATATGTAAAGTTAGGTTTAAATTAAATTTATCCTATTTTACTTATTTTTCTTCGAGGCATGCTTTATAACTTGTTATTTTGACCATTTTTGGTACCAAATCATTTGTGCTTCATTTGAATTAGTGCATTATAGTGCAAATATTGTTTGTGCATACCATGTGTTTATTAAAATGCCCAAAAGAAGTGTAAATTGCTATTTTGACTATTTTTTCTCTTTGATGTGCATGATTTCCTTTTGAACAAGTATGTTACGTTAAGTGAAATGTGAGATTTGTGCTTAAACATACTTTCAATGCTATCTTGTGTGTTTATCTATATGATGTCTTTAATGTTTTAATGTTAGAATAGAAGTTTTGTGTTATGTTTTATTTTGTGCCATTTTTTGTCAAAGTTTTTATTCATTTTTTATAGTTGCCTCTTAGGATTTTTATACTCTTTATGTCTTTACTCAATGTGGTTTTGTTGGCATCTTTGCATGTTATTGATCATTTTGTTTAAATAAGATTAGTCTTATGTAATTATTGTAGGAGGCATCGAGTTGTTGTTCATACATTAAGCATTATAGCTATCTTGGTTTGTTTTTGTACTTGAATTCTTGTAAATTGTAGTGGTCTAAATACTGGACTAGTTGGAAATAGTATTTCGATGGTGAATAGTGATACCAGAATGACTAGTATCTTTCAATGTCTGGAAATATTTTATGTGATCATTGGAAAGTACTAGTTGTGACGATTCCAAGGATGATATTTGAAATCAAAATGAGAATCAATGAGTCTCCAAAAGTTGAAAATAAAAAAATTTCATGATTTTGGTTCAAATAGTGCCCGAGTTGACTAAGATTTAATCGAAACTTTAAAAATAGCAAATTATCTCTATAAATCACCAAAATTTTCATATCTACATTAAATGAGATATATAATCATATGGTAATGAAACATTAATTTTTTGATGATTTTGAAATTCAAATTATTGGACTGGTAAAAGTGAACCAAATTAGAAAATAATCTCTGATTGACTCAAAAATATTCGTGGAGTCTAATGAATATATTTTGAGGAGTATGAAAGTATTTTTAGAAAGGTTTAAACTCAGGAAGTATGAGAAAAATAATAGTTTTGGTTCAAATAATAATCGATTGATCGCAAATTTGACTGAAGCTTTAAAAATAGTAAATGATCTCTAAAAATTGCAAAATTTTCTAGTTGGATTCTAATTAGTATTTGAAATTATTTGGTAGTGAAAAAGTAATATTATGGTAACACCAAAAATTTATTAACCGGACTAGTTTAAGTGTATCAAATTAGAATGAACTTCAATTGAGCTAAAAAATTTTATGAAGGCTTAATTTATTATGCTAATAATTATGAAATTTATTTTGAGTGAATTTGAGTTTGGGAAGAGAGATAAATAATTTACAGTGCATTAAATAGGTCTAAAAATAATATTGGGTCCAAACTAGGCCCAACCACTTTGGTTGAACCAGGCCCAGTCCTATAAGTAGCCTAAATATCTCCAGAGACTTCACCTAGCTACTCCCTCTCTTTTGTTTCTCCTTCTTGGCTGAATTGGCCATCTCATTTTTCATGAGTTTCTTTATTTTCTCTCTTCAAGCTTTCTACTAAATCAATCCTCCCAAGCAAAGCTTAGTCTCTCTTTTGACTTATGGCATCCTTTAACTTCTATTTAAGGTTAAAGAAGCTGTAGAAATCAGATATTGAAGTTTATGTGTCAAATTGGAGGTAAGTAAAATTAATATTTTTAATTCAAATTAAAGGCATATATTGGTGGATTTAGGTATACAAAGTTTATTTATGATGATAGAATTAATTATTGAAGCATGGTTTTTGTAGAAATTGCATGGGTATTTTCGGCCACCCTTGAAGAAGAATGTAAATGGTGGAATTTCATGGATTTAAGGTGATGGAAATGGAGAATTAAGTGTGAAAGATAAGGAATCAAGATAAGTGGATATAATATCCCTTGATTTTCATGAATTTTGTGTAGTGGAATGATTATATAAGTTATGTAATTATGTATATAATTCATGTTAAATTGAAATAAGCCTTATAAATATGTTATGGGGAGTTAGAATTGATTATTTGAATTCCTTAAATAACAAGAAAGAAATTGTATGGTATAGACAATATAGAAGCTGAATTAGGTACAAAGAGATATTAGGGTATATTTGATGAATTAATGGAAACTAAATGCATAAACATGTTAACTAAGGTTATAGATATGTGAATTAAGTATATAATTAATAAATAAAGTTATAATAATGCTTGATATATAATAATGAAGGAAAAAGAATATTGAAAAGTAGAGAAATTGAATAGGCTGAATGAAGAATCAAAAGGAAATGAGTCATAATCAATTGATAAATGAAAATACGAACTATTAGACTTATTTGAGCACATTTTTAAGTTGTTTATACATTATATATATAATTTAATTTGTTAAACGATAATTTAGTGTTTATTGAAAAGTAAGTATTGAAAACAAGTTAATTAATGTATTAAACAATGAAATTAGTGACGAGGAAGGAAAGGATTAATTTAGGGTGAAAATTCTAATTTGGCTTAATAGTATACTAGAATTTAATATAGTACCTTTTAATGGTTAAGGGTATACAAGCATATAGATATATTAGTTAGTATATAATTTAATGAAATAATTGATTAAATGAAGAATAGTGAGACATAATACTTTAAAATGAAATTGTAATAATGGTTATGTAATTTACTAACCTAAATGCAATATGAAATAGCAAATGAATATAAAAAATATAAAAAGTGCATTTTATGAATTTTTAATGTTTAATGCCATAAAATGACTATAGAGATAACATATTGTGTCCATGAATTTTATTAGAATTTATGAAAATTATTTGAATATTTTTAAGTAGAAAATTATATTATGTATAAAGTGAATTTGTTGAATTATGGTGAAATAATTCAGAAATTGAGTGGGAATGATAAATTATAGTGATATAATTCATAAATTGTACAAAAGTGATGATAGAGTTGACTGTCTGATGTACTGAATTGAAAAAGTTACTAAAAATGTGAAAATCTGAAAAGTGATTCTGAATAAAAGTGAATTTTTCCCTTAACAATGGTCAAGCGATCAAAATCTAGTTCAGGATATGATTATCTTGCCAAAGGGATACCCATACCGCGGTGCAAGTCATGACATCTTGCTTTGCTATGGTGGGATTGTAATGATCTCCCATAGTATCTGTATAATTTGTTTTGTATTTTTTTCTCTAAGAAATGATCTTTCAAAATCATTTCTCAGTCTCTACTGTGGGCTCGTGGGTTCAAATCCCATATATCCGATCTGAAAATTTTTGTCAGGATTGTACTATAGGCATAATAATAAAAGTGACTAAAAATGCAAAAAGTAAAGTTAAAAATGAAGATTTGAATGAAAAATGATCTAATTGAAAAGATATGAAAAGTTCAGGGGTAAAAGAGTAATTTTCACAAATATTGAGGTTAATGAGTAAAAATGATAAAGTAATGAATGAAAAGGGTACAATGGTAAATTAGTGAACAAATAGCCTAAAAATGAACTTTTGAAGTATAAGGAACTAAAATGTAATTTTGCATGAAAAGTTAAAATAAGGATCAATTGGTAATTTTGTATGCCAATAATTGAATGTGAAGTGAAAATAAGTAAACTAGTGGCAATTCTGTAATTAAAGTGTAAAAAGGATAATTTCGTAATTAAATGAAAAATTAATGACTAAATTGAAAAATATACCAAAGTAATGATATTAATTCGTATTGAATATGAAGTACATTGATAATTGTAAATTAGATGTAAAAATAACAATTTTATAATTAATTGAAAAGAATTGATGCTAAAATATAAAGTGGCAAGAAAATATTATGTTAAGGAGTAAAATTGTAATTTGTATAATGAACAGTAAATGAAGAACATAAATGAGTGGTTTAAAGTGTAAGTTAATGACCCAGTAGGGATCAATATATGTAGTTCAATATATATTTATGATTAAATGATAGATTGAATGTTAAATAAGAAATTAAATGTGAAAGTAAAGATGAGTAATGGCATTAGTGTAAATGAGTAATAACAGAAGGCACCATCGTAATTTAGTGAAAGTGCAAGGATCAAATTGTAATTTAGCAAATAAATTGTTAATTGATGGACAAAATTGTAAAGGAACCCTATTATATGGTGAAATAGGGATCAAAAGTATAATTCTTGCACTTAAGTAAAAAGTAAGATCTAAATTTTAATTTTACATGTCACAACATGTGTTAAGAGTAAATAAGGAAAACGTAAGGTAAAATTTGTAAATATACAACTTTAGGGACCACATTGTAATTTACCATTGATAATGGTAGGAAAAGGACTAAAATGAAAATTCAGAAATAGTATGGCCATAAGTGTAATTAAAAGTATAATGAATGTTATTTAAGAAATGGCAAAAATAGTAATTGTTGGCAAGTGAAAGATAAATTGTAAATTAATAGAATTTTAAAAGGCGGACTTAATTAGAAATTAGTCTTGATAAGAGCAAAGGAAAATTAGTCCACGAGTTAAATTAGAATGCAATCAGTAATTGAAATAAGTCTGAAAAGGTTAGAGCCATTAAAGACGAGAATGTGATAGACAATGTTGATGTATAAATCATTAATGTCAGTATTAAAGATTAGAATAGTAATAGCAAATTAAATAGTAATACTACTATAGTGTTAAAGAATTAATCAAAAGGTATAGCAAAGCATAGATAGATCATGGTAGTAATGAAAAGAAATGATAGAAAAGTTGATTAGGAAAATAAATGATAGTATTGCTAGATAAGACCCTAGCATTTTAATGTTAATGAATAAGAGTGTAAGCATAACAATAGTTGATTTCGATGATTGAAGGATAATCGAGGTAATGATAACAAAAAAGTTAAGGATGATATAAATGAAAAACGAATAGGCTTGTGTAAACCTGCATGTGATTGGATTGGAAAGTTTAGGATATGTATCCTACCACTGGGTATTTTAATGTTCGGCACGTAGTTTTGTGACTGCACATAGGTTTTGAAGACTGTAAAATTCGGCAAATTTTGCAAACAGGTAGGAAGGATGATGGATAGCATAGTCATGGCATGTATGTTATTTAAGAAATAGAAATGTAAATGTTTAAATTATGGTTGTGTATATGTGTAAGTACAAACTATATTTAGTATTCCATATAAATTGCTTGGTTATTATAGTACTTAAATGTTGATGATATTTGGCAAAAAAAAATTTCATCGGACTGTCTGGTATAGTGCATCGGGTGACTATAGCTCTGATGTGATATCTGAGTTAATCAGTCACCGTACTTATAGTGTAATGTAGATGGTTGCTTGAAGCACATGTAACCAATTTTGATGCATTTATCTAATTTTTATCTCTTGTACTGCATTTTTGTGCATTATATGTTTAATTTCCTCTCTTGCGTTGCATGTTTAAGCTTAATAAGTCAAAACCTTATTAAGAATGTTTTACTTTTGTAGTGGCACCTAAATACACTATGACAGAGGTAGGATCTTCATCCTCAGCCCCCCAAGAATCTAAAAAATTAAAGGTTCCAGGATGGGTTCCCATTAAATTAAAAAAGGAATGGCCTACATTTAATCTGTAAGAATACTTGGCCACTCCCTCCATTAACATAGAGTTGATGCAGGAGATTTGCATAAAGAATGAGATTGATCACTTGATTGACAGCATTGGCTAGGGGGTATTCATAGAGCAGAAGGAAAAAGTCTACCCCCAATCTCATGAGGGATTTCTTAACCACTGTTAGAATTTGTGTAAGGGCAGATAGTCATGTTGATGAAGGCCATGTCAGTTTTTGGCTCAATGGCTCTTTGCACCAAATGAGCTTTAATTAGTTCTTCATTGTTTTGGGTTTTGATCCATATGCTGCAAGGGGAATTGATAATTTAAATGGGAAGAAGGTGTGGAATAGAATTTGTGATGAGGAAGACCCTACCATGTTTGATGCTAGTAATACCAAGGCCTATCACTTGAAGAGCCACCCTTTACGGGTCATGCATAGGTACTTGGCATTGGCATTCTTTAGCCACAATGGGGGTCTTCGCAACATCAATGCAAATGAGGCCACCATCCTTTATGCGACAGAACATTGAATTTACCTCAATGGAGCTATGTTTATTTTTGATAAGATTGATGACTTTAGAGTTTATAAGAAAAGGAATTCAAAACTTGCTTTTGGAGGCATTGTAACTGCTTTGGCTAGAGAAATCAACTACACCATCTTAGAAAAAGCTATCGGGACTCCTATTGTCATTGATAAAAAGATGTTGAAAATGATGGCCATTCTCATAGATGACCAAAGATTTCTAAGGTAGGGCTACATAGTGGTGTCCACTAGAGCACAAAATAGGGAAGCCATGAATAAGAGAGCCACGGAGCTTTAGTGAGCAGAGGTAGCAACCATCACTCTTTCTTTTAAGCAGTACATTGTTATCACAAATCACCTTGACACCATAACTGAATGGATGGACCAAATTGTCGTTGCCTTGAGGATGATGCAATCATGCTTTGATGCCCAGTTTCCTCCTTCACCTGCACAGGAGTGATTTTTCAGGGATTTTCCTCAACCCATAGTATTTTGTGAATTTTGTATTTGTATTTTTCTAAGGGTAACAAAAATATTAAGTGTGGGGTGAGGGTATATTATGGAGATTTTGTAAGAACTTATTTTGGATTTTTGGATATTTTTTTCTTATTTTACTCTAACACCACAGTAGTTTTAATTTACTTTTATATTATTTTGTTTTAGTTAGTTAATTTTCTTTCATGTTATTTTGTTCGTAGTTGTAGTTTACTTGAATTTTTTTAATGGTTAGTTGTTTTGTTTATGTTTTTAAGTTCATGTTTTTTTATTTATCTTTTATAGTTTTGCTTTTTATTTAGTTTAGTGTGTTTATATTTTCTTTTGTTTCTTGTTTATCCTTTTACGTTGTAGCTTTTAGTTGTTTTTCATTATTTTGCATCTTTCATTCATGTTATAGTTTTAGTTTGTGTCTTAGTTTACTATTTCATTTTTTTAGGTTGTTGTCTTCGTTTGTTATTAAAGACCTTTGCATTTCTACTTAGCTTGCCTTTAGTTGTTCCCATTGTGGATAATCCAAACTTAGTTTGAGAAAAGCTTATTTAGGGCAGTTGAATGATCAGAGAGTAGCTAGTTATTGATTGTTTACCTTTTTTATTTAGATTTAATTAGATCGATACCAGTAGGTCTCCAAAAATAATATGCACTTTCGGCCTATGTTTAAAAAAATTAAAAAAAATCAATGCATGAAGGTGATCGAATAGGGATTCTAGAGCGTTAGAACCTTCCTTATCACCCTTCAAAGAATTCATATCAATTCAAATATAACACTTGAAATGATTTAGGCGAGTTTTCATTGTAAGCCTCTAAATGACTGTTAACCTACTCGATAGTAAATTCACTACAAGAAAATTGCAATTTAGCAACAGAAATTAGCAACGAAAAATGTCAATTTTTCGTTGCTAATCGAAAATAGCAACAGAAATTAGCAACCGAAATTTCGGTTGCTAATTCGGCAGTTGCTATTTTTAGCAACGGAAATATATTTTGTTGCTAAATTTAGCAACGAAAATTGAAATTCCGTTGCTAAATTCAACAACGCAAGTATATGTTAATTGGTCAATTTTAGCAATAGAATATAAATTTCCGTTGCTAAATTTAGCAAGGGAAACCGTTGCTAAATTTAGCAACGGATATAAATTTTAGCAACGAAAATCATTTTCGTTGCTAAATTCACCCATAAGTAAAAAAATTAATGACGGTCCTGTCCGTCACCAATCCATCGCTAAAAATTATTACAATTTTTTAATATCAGAAACCCATGAATGACAGAAAAGAAAGTTTGTGAGATTGCATACTTAAAAGAGCCATTAACTGCCAAAAACATATGATTACAAGGCAATGTAATGTAAATTAAAAATTAGCGGTAAGACAAAATTAATAACATGATATGCAAGCACATTTCAAGATAAATAATCAAAAAGAAATTAGAATAAAAATATTAAATAAAAACATCATAAATATTTTTTAAAACTATAATTGCAACACTTGTACTGACCTATTAAATTAGCTAGCCCTTCATCATCAATTCTACATGTATCCAAGTTCAAGCTCTCCAAGTTTGTCAAATCTACACAACAGCAGAAATCATATTACACGATTTCTAATTTTTCGTCAACAATTTTACAACATAAACCAATTCATGTTTCCAAATTTCAGGCATAAAACTATAATCATTTCAGAAAATTCAAACATTATTATTGAGTCTAATGATTCTCCTATGAAATGAGAAAACTATTAATAGCCATAATGTTTTCTTCTCCTATGAAATGAAAAATTAGGATCATTAAACTCTCATCCATTGACTTAGAATGGCACAGAACAATAATAATAATACATTTCTTTTGTAAAAGCATGGAAATAAAAAGATTGACTTAGAATGGCAAAGAAGAGCAAGATGAATTAAGCACTCATGGTTACATCATCCAGTCAATACCCAATCATCCAAGTGTAGGTTCAGCAGATATATTTGATGTCCTAGAGTTTACCTGCCAAATTTCTTGTCAAAATCAGAACAAAAGGAACTAGAGATAAGCAGGAGGTATATGTTATGATAATGAGAAGGCCAATGCATACTATGAAATAAAAAGAAAAAGAAAAGAAAAGACAACAACAACTTTGAAATAAAAACTATACATTTTATATAGAGATGAAAATCTTAACACAGTAACAAAACTATACATTTTATATAGAGACAATAGCAACTTTGAAATAAAAAGAAAAAGAAAAGAGCATAGAGAACTAGAAGAATTAGAACCTAGAAATTAATAAACATTTTTACAGATAAAGCTTATGAATTTAAGGGGCCTTTATCTCATCATTCTAGGAATATTTCGAATTGATAGAAGACCCACTTCCCACATTATAATTTCAGTCCTGAGTCTTAATGATTTTTCATTATAATCTCACCAACAAATTATGAAGCTTTACACATGCTACAGCAAATTTAATTTTGAATCTCAATGAATTTTTAAGATCTGATTATTAATAAAGAGTTTAAGAACAAAGAACAATTAGAAATGAAAAAGAAGACATGTTATTGTTCTTCTTAATAGATTAAAAACAAGAAGACAAGCAAAGAGTTCTGCCACTAGAAAAATGTAGACATCAACTTAAAATCAAGAAGACAAAAATATGTAATTTCATAGCTCAAGTCATCATATATACACCATATATGAAGTTATAGACACCATAAATAATACACACCTTATTGATGAGGCCATCACCAACAAACAGCAATTCCAGTCAGTAAGGCTATAGTGAAGAATAGCAAAATAGCCAGTAGCAAAAAGAAGAAAAAAAAAACAACAAATTGATATGAAAAGCCAATAGCACAACCAAGACATTAGCCTTTATTGAGCTAGACGCGCACCACATCCAACAATGGGACAAAAAACCTCCCAGAGCAAACATATGTTTGTAAGTCAAGCATAATAAGCAGAAAATTAAGTTAGATATGGCTGTGTAACAGGCTCGCACATCAACTTCCCGAGCATCATGCATCCTATGATTGAAAATATGCACTACAAGAAAATCTGAGAATAGCAACGGAAATGATTCCGTTGCTAAATTAGCAACGAAAAACCAATTTCGTTGCTATTTAGCAACGGAAAATAATTTTCGTTGCTAAAATTGGTTAAACTTTGTAGATTTAGCAACGGAAAAATATTTGGTTATCTTCCGTTGCTAAAAGTTGAGGGAATTTTTGGCGCCTATATTTAGCAACGAAAATTAGCAACAGAATCTCTATTTCGTTGCTAATTAAGGCGCCAATAGATGACGGAAAAAATTTGGAATGAAAAATAGCAACGGAATATGATTTCTGTTGCTAATTTAGCAACGAAATTTATTTTCGGTTGCTAAAATAGCAACCGACATATATTTCCGTTGCTATTTAGCAACCGAAATAGAAATCTGTTGCTATTTTTCATATTCAATGAAAAATAGCAACCGAATTAATTTTCGGTTGCTAAAATAGCAATGAAATTTGAATTCCGTTGCTAAATTACAATCGAAATAGAATTTCGTTGCTATTTTTCATATTCAATGAAAAATAGCAACTGAATTTATTTTCGGTTGCTAAATTTTGTTGCTAAATTGCAACCGAATATATTTTCGGTTGCTAAAATAGTAACGAAATTTATATTCCATTGCTATTTTAGCAACCGAAATAAATTCGGTTGCTATTTTCTTTTTTGCCCTATTGCCCTAGGTATAAATAGATCTTTTTGCTGTTCATTCATTTTTTCATGAGCCGCAATCACTTGCCCATTTTCTTTTCTATTCTCCTCTGTTTCTCTCTCTTTATCTCTTTTCTATTCTCCTCTAAGTGGCCTCTCATTTCATCTCCTCCGTCTTCATCATCCAAAAGATCTAAGGTTTGTATGCATTATTGTTGACCTTTTTTGTTGTTTTGTTTTATTCATAATGGTTTCAGTTTTATGGGGTTTTGATTTAACTATATACATGTTGGTGGGATGCAGCTTTCTTGGACCCAGGACCCTTTCAGTTCTTTTTCCTTAATCGGTGTCTTTTCTTGCTGTTCATTGAGGAAATTTCGTTGTTTATTTTGATGGGTAACGGTTTAAGGGTTCCATTTTTGTAGAGCGAACTTTTATTGTGCTTGATAAGGATTTGGTAGAGGGAGATTTTGCTCATGGAAATCCCCGTGTGGAAGGTAAGTTCTATTTTACTTAATTTTGATTTTGTATCTTTGTTGGCAGCATGACTTTTGCTTTCAATAATTGAAATATATTTCTTTCAATTGATACTTTTGTTGCTTCTTTCATAAAGTTAGGAACTTGATCTTCGTTATGGTGGAATTAATGGTTTTGCAGATCTTTAAAGGACGGTCTTTTCTGGATCTATTAGGGTTTTTCAGATAACCCTTTTTTCTATCTCGTTTTGTTTTCAAAATGTCCACTCCGTATCCCATTCCTGTCACTGCTGCTCAGGTCTTCTACACTTTTTTTCTCGTCTTTATTTTACATTTTTTCCTTTATTTTTTTAATTTTGGTAGTGTTTGAATTTTGTGTTGTTAGGTTGGGACGTACTTTGTTGGGCAGTACTATAAGTTACTACAGAATCAGCCGGAATGTGTTTACCAGTTCTACAGTGATGCCAGCACCATGCTTCATATTGATGGCTTTAACAGAGAAAACACCACTACAATGCTCGTATCTCTCTCTTTTTTTTATACATATACTCATATATCCTTGTTTCTATGTATTAACTATGTTTCTAATTTTAATCCGTTATGATAGATGTCGAGAGATTAAATAATGCATTGCTGTTTCTTTTTTCCTTTTTAACTTTAGTTTGAGTTGGTTTTGTGGAAAATTGCAGTGCAAAAATGGCCTCTAGTGGGTTGTTATTTAAGAAAATCTATGGGTTAGCTTCGGATTTTTAATTTTGAGAATTATTTATTCTGTTTTGCTATTACCTAATTTGTGTGATCAATTTTTTTTTAAAAATTGTCTTATGATATGAAAGAGCATCCCTAATGCATGCCTAATTAATTGGTCCTTGAAACTGTTTTTTTTTTCTTTATGGTTACTTTCTATGGAATATTCCGCTTTGCTTGTGTAATCTGCACCTCGTTTTCATGCATTCGTTTCCAACCCTCCTGGAGAGAAAAAAGGCTGCAAACAAAGCATGCATCGTTAAAAAAAAATTAGATTAGGAAGTGGTCATGAATGTTGTGTTACTCACTTTTATTGGTTGTGTACATGCATTAAGAAGCACCGCTTGCTAAAATGTCGTTTCTGCCTTTTTCATCATTGCCAGCACATTCATGCACTTGTTATGTCACTCAATTATGTTGGAATCGAAATGCCTTGATAGCATGGTTAATTTCCTACTGCCTTGATAGCATCCTTTTTATTAATTGTGCAGGATCCCAGGTATAGTTCACTCTCTTTCCTTTCATTTATCAAAATGGAACAGGTCTGATGCTTTTCTTCTAACTTTAATTAAAAATGATGGATAATTTATATGCTCTTTAGTTTTGCAACCAATTATTATTATTATTATTATTATTATTATTATTATTATTGGTGGGTGCATCAATGAACTTTTTTGACTTCTCTCATGCCTATGTGGTTTTTATTTGATGGATCCTAATGATGCATATGAAGCAAAACAATGGCTGCCTATTAGCGAAGCTTTTGCTTGATAAAAATCACATATTTGTCATTGTCTTATAGATTATAGGTGAATATCTTCCCTACTAAAGTTGGTTGTTGATGGAGAGGGTATAGTTTCAAATTTCGGCTTATGAAAATGGCAATGAAGCATCTAAATTTTCCGATTGTGGTTGATAGTTGTCCTCTGAAAACTTATTGATGCTAAAATTGATATAGCTGGTATATCATTACCTAATGCTAAAATTAAATGACATGCTTTTAGCCGACAGATTTTAGTGGTGACAAAATCATTAAATAATGAATCCCATCAACTATATAATTCAACTATTCAGAGTACATGTAGATTAAATTAAGAATACACATTGGATGTTTCAATTTTCTAATTCTTTTTAGTTATAAGTTTTGGGAAGAAATTTATGACAGATTATCCAATCAGTATTAGCTTCATTTCAAGTATAATAATTTTGTATTGCATGATTTCTTTTATCCATTTCATTATATAAATGAAGGCCAATCAAATGTAAAATTATGTCTTATAACTATAAAAATTAACTTTGTGCAGGCTACGAAATACACTATAATTGTTGCCCTAATCCAATTTATTAGATTAATTTTATTAAGTTTAGTTTGGTGGTAAGTCTAACTTGTTATATCTATACGACATTTTAGTTTGTTTGAAATATATTTATACTACATATAAAGTATTAATGGAGAAAAAAATTATGGACTAATATAAAATAATCATTAATAAAATTTTAGTAAATCTGGCAATTAGACAAATTACAAGTTTTTATGGAAATGTTTTATTATTATGTTTGATAGTTGCACCAAATTTAAATAGGATATTTTCAATATACCAATTTTGTAAAGTTGAATACCTTGATTTGAAAATAATTATGAAAATTAAGCTAATTTAATTTGTTTATTCTCTATATATTTATCATGGTAGTTTTTATATTGATATAATAAAACTTGTAAATTAATATTCTTTTAAAAAAAAATAATTCACCAGCGCAACAAGCTAGATTTTCTAAATATCAACCCATAACTAAGTGGATGAGAAGTGAAACTTTAAACTGGATACACTATTCACTTTATAGACTAACTGGGTATTTTATATCATTTTATGACATATTGCAGGATGTTGCAGCTTGGCTTGAGTACTTTGAGTCCAAGGCATTTGAACAGTAAGAAGCTGCACGGAATGGTATTAGAAAGCCTGATGCATCCATAGCTACCAAAGGCCGCCTGAGGTGAATTAACTTAACATTTTCCTTGATAATTAATTATTGTACTTTGTTTCTCTGCTACTTCTTTAGATAATTAATTATCATACCATGGCAAATTTGCTGCTATATACTGCAGTTTCTTTTGTGCCTACCACTCCTTATGATACTATGTGTTGGCTATACTTGCAAATCATAGTTTGTCTGCTAGATACTTCTGTTTCACTTTACCAGGACTTTCCTAATATTCGGTTGCTCCCCTAAAGATTTTCAGGTCATGATCCAACCATTTTGAAATGTCATAAATAATTTTTTGTTTATGATGCTCTTCAGTCTATTTTCTGGCTGGGATACTACTGCATTTCTGTCTAAATTTGGCAAACTATCACGACATGCCTTCACATACTTATAATAATAATCCAAAGCTTGTTTGTAAATTTAAGAATCATTTACTATGGTTTTCACTTATATCAGGCCTCAAGAGTATTGAAGATGCATAGAAATATATGTTTACACACACACTTAATTGAGGTTTTTTTTAGATTAAGACCAAGATAAATAAAATTACTTACTTAATGCCTTAGATTGTTTATTTAAGTTTCAATATTTTATGTATTTTGTGAGATTAATTATTAGTAATCATAGTAGTGATGGAATAACGACGAAAAAACCGTCACAAATTTTTTATACTAGTTGCTGAATTTAGCAACGGAATTCAACTTCGGTTGTTAATTTAGTAACGAAATTTGAATTTGGTTGCTAAATTTAGCAACGGAATTTGAATTCGGTTGCTAAATTTAGCAACGAGAAAACAATTTAGCAACGAAAATTGAATTCGGTTGCTAATTTTGACCAATTCACCAAATGTTAGTGGTTATATTTTGCAACGGAATTTAATTTCCGTTGCTAAATTTTAGCAACGGTATGAACTTTCCGTTAATAAAAATACCAACTGTCGAATTAGTAACCGAAATTTTCGTTGCTATTTTTCATTAGCAACGGAAATTTGACATTTTCCGTTGCTAAATTGTAATTTTCTTGTAGTGATGGTCAAAATTGAGGTTCAGATCTATTTATAATTTCAAAATCACACTGAGTTAATAAAGATTTTAAGTGAAAGAAGTTGCACATATATGCTTTAATTAAATCAAGAATTTAGCAGGCAGTCAAATACCAATAGACTCTTGTCAGGCAAGCTCTCCTCAACTACCTTTCCACAAATATATACCTTGTAAACAAGTTCGAATCCTCCTGCTCCAATTTTGTTTGCAAAATCAAAGTTTCCAGCGACAGCTCTAATTTGCTGTAAGGTGAAAGAAGCAACTCGAGTTTCAAGTCCTTTAAGGTCTATCCAAAACAACAAAATTAAATATACATTTATAACAGCTAACTAAAAGTTCCACTTATTTCAAGAAATTAGAATGGTCAGAAAAAAGTTGTGATTTATATTACAGGAATGGCTTATATTTATAACAAAAAATTTAAATTATATAATTTCTATATGAAAAGTCACTTTGACCGGAAAACACTTCAAGTTCAAAGTCTATTAAAAATCTAACATAGCATATCACATAAGTTTTAAACCTTCCAAAAGGTTACGTATGATAATTTAGGTCAACAAGTATTTATGTAATTTTTGCTTAAATAGATAATTTATGTCATACTTAATAATGGAAAAAGAATTTAAAAATAAATTACGGAAGCAATCTTTTTACCAGGACAACTGCATTACAATTAAGATTGATGTGTATTGCTAATGTCACTTTTTAGAATACATTGAGCTTAAATTGCATGCTGTATTGGATCTCCTATGTTTTTAAAGCGTATGCCGATCAAAATAACTTTTCATACAAAAATTATATAATTAATGCATTTTTTCAGTATTCAATCTAATTTATACAAAATTAAATATTCATGGATGTAATAGAACTTCATAAAAAAATAAACTAAAAAGAAAATAAGTAAAAATAAGGAGACCGAAGGAGCATTATGATGATGTTGTACACATGACATGTAGCCATGTTCGCTACAATAAATATGAAAATATGTTGGTTGGCATCATTATAGAAATACAAAACTAGAAAAAGATAAACCAATGCACATAGAAAAATAAAATGGATAAAATATATACCAATAGACTCTTGTCAGGCAAGCTCTCCTCAACTGCCTTTCCACAAATATATACCTTGTAAACAGGTCCAAATCCTCCTGCTCCAATTTTGTTTGCAGAATCAAAGTTTCCAGCGGCAGCTCTAATTTGCTGTAAGGTGAAAGAAGCAACTCGAGTTTCAAGTCCTTCAAGCTCTGTCCAAAGCAACAAAATTAAATATACATTTATAATAGCTAACTAAAAGTTCCACTCGTTTCAAGAAATTAGAATGGTCAGAAAAAAGCTGTGATTTATATTACAGGAATGGCTTATATTTATAACAATATAGTTTAACATATATCAATATTAGATTACTTCTCTAACTATTCCAAATATAGCAATTTTATCTTTGAATTTTTCTCCATCCATTTTTATCCTTTAGTTATTTGAAATGAGATGATTTTATTTTAACAATTTTAGATAATATATTTTATCCATAACATAAATGATAAGTAATATTATATAATTAATTGTTGTACTGAATAAGGATAAAATCACATAATTCATTGGCAAATAGAAAGTTCAGTTTGACGCTGAAAATTAAAAGGATTATGGCATCAAGAAATCAAATGAATAAAAGATGTGGAAAAAAACACATGGCACCAACAATGGCCAATAAACCAGCTAGCCAATATGCAGTAGCAAAGTAACTGAGTTAAGTCATATTGATAGAAATAAAATAAGAAGCACGGAATCATTTTCTCTCCAGGATTCCAATGTTGAGGCTTTCGTGGTCTTACTTAATGGATTTTTAACCAATAAAACTTCTTCAACTTTGCCTTTTGACTCATGTGACAAAATTTTATCTCTATATACATATTCGTTACTTTATTCCTAAAAGACAAACTCCGTGTCTCCATAATTCTATACCACACTCCATGCCCTGCCATTATATATATATATATATATATATGTGTGTGTGTGTGTGTGTGTGATTGAATTCGGTTTAATGAGAATTTAAAAAACTTACACGCTATACTTCTGAAAGTTTACCTTTAATTTGACTTCTAATACAAAACCTATTGTGATACCATGAAAAAGAGGAAAAAATCTGCTTAAAAACTGATATGATAGTTACTATTCTAACCTATCGACAAATTAGATAAAAAAAAATCCAATACCAGCAGCAGAGCAAAAACAGGGCCTACTACTAACCATGAGAACGTGAAAATCCTAAAAAAAATACATCAATACAAAAAAAAAAATTGAAGAAAGAACCTGATCCCAAAAAGGTAAATACCATTTACAAAGTAGTATGAAGAAGCGATCTAACCTGTAATCTGGAAGCAAATGAAGTCACTAAAGTAGTTGATTGTTCTCCTTTACTCCACCTGCATATACGCAAGAACACATATAGAAAGAGTAAAAAAACCAAAAGGTAGAGGAGAGTATATATGAAAAAAGAACCGAAACATGTTGCACAAAACAGTAGAGGAGAGTATAATAATCAAAATAGAAATCGTAACAGTCACACTCACGTTGATCTCTTTCAAAAGCAAATTAATCTTGCAAAAACATAAGAACCAAAACGTCAGAATTTGATGATTAAAAAAAATGGCGAGATGCATAACCCAAGAAATAGTGAGAGAGAGAGTGTGTGTGTATAAAGGGCAAAAAGGCAAGATAAGAGAAGAAAAGAGCAGTAATTATACCTAGGGCAAAGTAAAAAATAGCAACAAAATTAGTTTTCCATTGCTATTTTAGCAACGGAATTAATTTCGGTTGCTATTTTCTCAACTGAAAATTTTAAAGGTTATTTAAATAGCAACCAAATTTAATTTCCGTTGCTATTTTGGCGATGGTATTAAATTTCATTGCTATTCCGTTGCTATTTTAGCAACGAAATTAAATTCCGTTGCCATTTTAATAACCTTAATGCGATTCAAGTTTGCTAAAATAGCAACGAAAATTAAATTTCGTTGCTATTTTAGCAACGAAAATTAAATTCCATTGCTATTTTAGCAACGTAATAGATTTTGATTGCTATTTTCATAAATGCAATTTATGTTTGCAAAAATAGCAACAAAAATTAATTCCATTGCTATTTTAGCAATGAAATAATTTTTCTGTTGCTAATTTTCATCCCAAATTTTTCCCACTATCTAGTGCCGCTATATTTAGCAACAAAAATTGTTTTCTATTGCTAATTTCAATTGCCATATTTTGGCGCTAAAATCTCCCCCCTTTTTAGCAACGAAATACAACCATTTTTTATTCCATTGCTAAATCCCTAAAACTTCAACCAATTTTAGCAACGAAATTGATTTTTCGTTGTTAAATAGCAACGGAATTGGTATTCCGTTGCTAATTTTTCCATTGCTATTTTTCTATTTTCTTGTAGTGATTGTTTTCCTTGCATAACCCTTTTAAGCCTATTGAGGTATATTATATGCATACCAAAAATTTTTTATCTTTGATACACTCATGCAATCATCCTAGCCTCAAAGCCTTTTCCTTACCCTTTTAGAACTAGCCATTCTTGAAGTGAGTGAGAGAAAATTTATTTCAGAACTAAATGAGAGATGAGCTAAGATGAGGGTGGAATGTCAAGGAGAATTTTAGATTGGGATTATCTTGTGAATGTTAAGGATTATTTCCAAAATATAGTTATGCGTAATGGCATTGTTAGCAAGCCCTTATTTCTTTTCTTTAAAAATAATCCAGAAAAAAGAAAAGAAAAAAAAGAGTAAAATAAAATAAAGTCTCGATGTATAGCTCGTAATAAGTGTGGGGTAGCTTGCTGAATTTAGAGAAGTAACTTTAAAGCTTGTAATTTGATTGAGTAATGGCACTTTTGAGTGAACATTTTTAGTGTAGTCCTTCTCTTAGAAAATTGAATTTTGAGCAATCGTATTATGCATTCTGGGTAGCCTAGCATTTAGAGCCTGTTTTGAATCGAGAAAAGGATAAAATGTGAGCTCATAAATTTTTATGGTATTATTAGGTCGAATAGAGTTATTGAATGGATATTCTATTTGCATATCTTACACCTTTCTTTATAAGCCATACCCCAACCATACTGCAACCTGTATAAGACCTAATGATCTTGCTTTGCTTAAAATTGTTTACAGAGATGACCTTTGGATTCCGATGCTAAAGGAGAGGCCTATGGCATCTCTTGAGTTTCAAAAGCAAAATCATATTGCAAACCTTTGAATACAAATTCTTTACTTAGTTGTCGGATTGCACTAGAATTTTATAATGCAAAAGTTATCAATACGCCTAGCCCAAACACATTATTAGACTAGCTAGTATGATTTGAGCTAGATTCTTTTTTATTTAAGATGACAATTAGTGACTTCTATTGTAGTATTATTTAGCTTTCTTTGAACTTGTGATTTCTCTTTCTGAGTTTGGATATGTAGGAATTTGGTTATCCAGTTGCTCGAGGGTGAGCAAAAGCTAAATGTGAGATAATTGATAACTATGAATATTTAGTGTTTATTTTCAACATATTTGTTTATCTGTGTGTACATCACATTTGGCATGTTTTTTTATATTTTAAATGTTAATTTCTCTTTTTATGCCAACTAGGATTATTTTGAGATTTATGAAGTTTTGGAGTGATTAATGATGTATTCTTAAATTTTATATAGAAAAAATGGCTATCACTCAGTTGAGACCATTTTTCTTAGTCATATGCCTTACAAATCCTCAAAATACACCATTTTACCAAGGGATTTGGCTGAGACCAACTATCTCTATCGTGTCCAATGTATACTTCGAAATTGATTCAATCCAGAAAGGTATGCACGGTTAAGATCAAAGTGTCTTAGCCATATGCTTTAACCGATTGGACTCAGCTAAGACCAATCATCTCAGTAATATCCTGCTCTGGATCAGTGTAAAAGTTGTATTTTATCTGGTTGTACAGGAGATATTTCAGGTTTTTGAACTTTAGGATTTTTCACTATAGTTTTAGCTCATAGTTTTTCATACTTTAGGATTTTTATACTTAGTTTCTATAGATTTACTTGTAAAAATTACTCTTTCAATTTAGTTTTACACCAAAAATACAAAAATGCTTAGTTCTAGTTTAGTTTATAGATTAAAGTTTCAGTTTTAAATCAAACTCAACTTGGAGTAAAAGAAGAGAAACTACTACAACTTCATATCTACATCTTCAAATAGGTTTTAAAGTTTCTTCTTCCCTTTGTTTGGGGATCTTTGAATCCCCTAAATCATGTAAGAAGTATGAACTTATTTGTTTAATATATATTTTAGATGTTTCTTTACCCTTGTGCTTATCTTGGTATAGATGTTATTCAAGTATTTATGCTATTAATCTTATTCAAGTTTATGGATTTATGTTTGTTTAACATTTATATCATACATGCTCTGTTGTTTTTCACATGTTTTATAGTTTTGATGGTGTTTTCGAAAGGGGAGTAGTTATATCTGGGGTTTGTGTGTTGAAAAATTAAAAAAATGAGAGGAAAATGAATATGTATTGAAATAGTAAGTTTTGAAATGGGATACTAGTTCATATCTAGGTCTTATAACCTATGCTTATACTGGCTATCAGGTAAGCTTTGGAATGGGATATTGGATAATTAAAGTAGTAGGCCTCAGAATGGAATACTAAGGGTTTAGATGGGTTGTCCATATTTGAAATATATAAATATTATGTTAAAATGAATCTTGCATGGGAATGGGCAGGATTAGATTCCTGAACAATGTCTTGAGCCATTGTTAACTTATCCAATTTATCATTTCTGCTTTTAATTGCCTTGTTAATTCATACTTTGCATTTCATTTCCTTTTATGTTAATTGTTTCATTCACCAAACACAACAAAATTCACAAACAATTGGATAATTCTTTGACATATAACTCCAATCAATCATTTATTCTTACCCAAATCTTATTTTCCTAGGGTTCGATATCCGCGGGTCTTAAAAATACTCCACTATATTACTTATTGATTCAGTACACTTGCTAAAATTCGACCAGCTAGCCACCTTAAAAGACCCAACTTCAGCCATTTTCTTCCAAAGTAAATAAATTCCATCACTAGAAATCACCCTAATTTCAGCTATAGTATTTGTAAGGATAGAGAATTTAGAGGTTAGGCATTTTTAAGATGATAACTCCCTCTCTTTTCTTCTTTTGTTGTATATAATAGGAATCAAATTCAAAATTAATAAATAGATGTTTATATGATTAACTTATTCCATGTATAAGAAGAGCAAACAAAGGGAAAAAGAAGAAGGAGCTTTAAAAGGGATTAGTTTACCTATGTTGAGATATGGGAGTTCATATTCTCTTTGCTATGTCCTTAAATTGATTTAGGCTAATAAATGTATTTTAGATGACCTATAATTGTTGTTAAAGTTAATTAATAATGTTGCAATGCATGGAAATGATGATTTGTGTTTTGGAAAGTGACTAAGTGAAAAATTGCCCTAAGGTTTACTTGGACCAATTTTAGTGTAGAGGCTATAAATTTTCTTATAGATTTGTAAATGAAGTAATTCTAGTTGGAGATGAAAGATCGAACACAGTTCTATTACTTTGTAAGAGAAAACAAAACCTGATTTTGCCTCTAAGGTCCTCTAAATATGGCTTGAAGTTGAGTGATGGCTGCTGCCCTATCATCTTGAGCAGCCTTGACTCTTTCGTGATTATCTTGAGATTTAGAATGTCAAATAGGGTGATATTTAATGATTTGGAAACTAAATATATAGAGGAACAAAATTTTAGAATACTACTTTGCCTGAATCTAGCTGAAAATAAGTCAAAATGCAAAACAAAATGAATTAAAGAAGCTATCCTATCATGAGTCGGCACCCTTTGTGACAAGTCGATGCCCTCGATCTCTGTAATGAGTCAGCACCACTTGTGTTGACTCGGCATAGATCCAAACATTCCTTTAGTCCAAAGTGAGCAAAAGCATTCTAAATATGAATTATGATAAAAGAACCAACATATACACTATATTTTTTTAGAATTCTTATAATGAAATTGAACCTAAATGAATGTATGATTGAGAATTGATTAACACTTTGATTGAACTTATATATATATGTGTGTGTGTGTGTGTGTTTCTACACTTTGGTGAATGTAAATAAACATGAATAATTGTATTAACAATGTCACATGTAACAAGATAAATGATAATCATGTTAAGTTTTATCTTAAGTGAAATAGGATAACAATGGTACAGTGATATTATTGCATACTCTATTGTGTGTCTTGTACGGACTCTTTGATACTAAATGCATTAAATGTATGTTTTTAAGTGATTAAAGATTTGTTGACAACCTGAATTTTATATAGTAGTAGATAGATAGTCATGCCTATAAGGGATAGTGATTGCAACTACTAGTGTTGGCACTGAAATGTGTATAGGTTGGTATCTCTTGGTATCTAGTGACTCGAGACTTATATCTCCAGTGTTTGATATTGCTTGCCAATATCTAGTGTTCATTCCCATTATCCACCATTAATGGAAATTCAGACAATGAAAGTGATATGATTAATGAATAATAACAAATGATGAATAGTGTGAATACATTAGTGCTTCAATGTAATATTAGCATTTTTTATTGACATTGTCAGTGTGATTGATTATGATAATGGTATTGAGGTGTTACTAAATGCATGAAATTATTACCATGAATGTATGTGTATTGTGATGTGATGTGAACATTAAGATATGCTAATTGTTGAATGCTACTATGCAATGCATTTTGATATATTGTATTATTTGTGTTTGAGACTTTGTTTAGAAATCTATAGCATTGTTTTACTCCCTACTAAGCCATTGCTTAGTACTTGTGTTCTTACCATGTAGGTACACAGGAGTATAGTAGAAGTACCAATTTTCAAGTCAACATCTGCAGGTCACTAAAAGTAAAGCTTAAAGATTATTTTTGGTATATAATTATTTTTTTATTGTGTGATGAAAAGATATGTAATGTATGTAAGAACAAATTATTATAAATATATTTTATAAAAATTTTGAGTTAATATGTCTTTGCATATGTTGCAAAATGGAAATTGCATGTAATTGAGTAAGGAAAGTTTAAGTATGAAAAGGGATAACTAAAGAGACCTGTATAATTCGTAATTGAAAGATAATTTAACAGGAAGAATTTATTAGGACTTATAGGGCTATTATACTTCTTCTAGGGGTATAAGGATGTCACAATGTTAAATGCCTTTTTTGTGCATAGTAAGCAATTGTTACCTTTTCTAGGCATTAAAATATTATCATCTTTTACTGTTATGATAAACTCTTATTATGTGCTATGCTCGCTAGATGTTAGTAAGGTTTGATCCCCTATTTAGTTTGAGATGATATTGGGGAAGAGTAATAGAATTAGTGTCCATTTCTTTAAGTTTCTTTATTTTCGAATGTTATATGCTATGATCTTCAATGGATTCAAATATTCTGGAAAAAGTTCATAGACTTATAAATAGGTTTTGCCTTTTTTTTTTCTTTGTGACAATGTTATATCAATAAAATAACTTGATATTTGCAGTATTTAGTATGACTTTTTTCTTTCCATGCATATACAGGAGTTACTACATCATGTTTTGGAGATTGGGAAGTGGCTTTTGTCCTTACCTATTAGCTTTGAGAATTAGCATATATGTACGATGATCAATGGTTTGGTTTTGTGATTTTTCATACTTTGTTGAGTTTGAAATTGTTTTTCATACTAGAAAGGTTAGCATCACATAGTTTATTTTAATAGGTCGACCTTTGTCTGGACTATCTATTGTAAATTTGTTATCCCTTTGATAGTTATCGTGGTTTTTTCTATTGAATATCCCATAAATTATAAATTTATAATATTCAAATTATATTTTTTTCTTATATATAAGGTTTACGATGAAAGTTCCTTCGTCTATTAGATATTTTAGTGATATATATTTCTGTTAGTTATTTTATACTCTAAATAAAGTATTGTTTTTGGTATCTTTTTTCTCTCTCATTTTCTAACCTTTTGGTTAAGTGGGAATATGTTCTTATCTGGATCTCACTCTTCCATTGTCATTATTAACAGATTGAAGGATTATATTTTTGCTAAGTATCATCCTATATTTAAGTATTACTTTGAAGCAAATGGCATAATTCCTGATCACCAAAGTAAGGAATTTTACTCCACTAGCTAACTTATGGTCCAAAGTTATGGACTGCGTGTTACATTTATAGTATATTTCAATTACTTTTGTAGTAAGATATGTGTTACAACTGGAAACCAGAAGCAAAGAAACTAGAAGAAAAAAATAGAGTAGTAGAGAAGAAAGTAAATTTGTAACTGCCAAAACTCTATTCAGATTTAAAACTTTATACTATATATACAAAGTAATAATTTACTTAACCACAGTTAATTAGCTAACTATTGTTAAGTTAAAAACTAAAATTAGCTATATAGGAGAGTGGATCAGGTGAGCACTTTAGCTTGCTCAGGTGAGCGGTAACTTGCTCGGGTGAGTGCTTCTTTTGTGTACTACATAGTGATAACTTGCTCGGGTGAGCACTTCTTCTCTGTACTACACAGCAGTAACTTGCTTGGTTAAGCGCTTCTTCTTGCTCGAGTGAGCGCTTCTTCTCTGTATTGCACCATACGCAACAATATGGCATAGTTTATTTTATAGCTTATTTTTGGATATGTAGTTTATTAGGTATAGGGATGATGAATTGCACTATTAGGTATTGAGATGCTGAGTTATACTATCACAAGAAAAATCAAAATGATTATCATTCATTATTTATTTTTTGGAAAAAATTCAATTAGTGTTAGAATTAGAACAAAATTATATTAATTACTTAATTACTTCTTTTTTCAATACTATTTTTTGGTTGCCATAGACATGGATTTACAAAAAAAAAAAAGAATTGCTAATCTATTGTCTTTTGATCATAGTTCTTCGTGAAAATACAATAAAGTATGAATATCTATATATATGTAGATTTTATAGAGAGTATAATAGAAAAATGATATGAAATTAACCTAAACTATTTTTGACATTATATTTATGATTTGTGAAGCGAAAAATAATGGCAAACCAAATTTGAAAATTAATCAAAGACTAAATTTTAGGTAATCATACTTGAGAGAGCACGAAAACAATATATATATATATATTGCTTATGTGACACCCTCATACCAACACCTATAGGCGAGTGTACACATGCACACACTAAACAAAATAACATATATATAAATAACTCATACACTTCTCAAAATTATATATATATATATATCAATACCAATTACAAGCATCCAGGGTGATTGCATAGTTCAAAACTGTATTACATAACATCATTAATACATGTATATATTTAATACAAATATTAGTTCATCCATTGTATAATTACAGCAAAATATTTATTACAAAATGTTCATAATACCAAAACTTCTGGCTTTTGCAGTTGTCTCAACACCTAAACTTGTTCTTCAAGACCTACATGGAGGAAGTAAGCCACCATGCTAAGTATAAAACTTAGTGGGGAACAAGAATGCTAAATGGAGACTACATATAGTGGTCACCCAACAATTACACATGCAATAAGACATATTGACTAAATAAACACAAGTAAATTATGTAAGTAGTAATACAAATAATTTAACTTAGAGCCATTCTTGAATTCATAATCAGAGAAATTGGATGAATTTAATCTCATCATAAATCATAACCGATAATAGATAACAAAAATAGATTATTTCATAATTGCTTACTATTATCTCAAGACACAGGTAACAAAACTGAATAAAAGATACCATTGGTATCTATATATAAGAGGCATTGCCTTTAAATAAGTAATCATCAGATTTAGAAATTAGAAGAGGTATAAACTCTAACAGAAGACATCAAAGTATCTGATAGAATAGAAGCTGCAATCATTCTAGGCATGCCTATTTACCAACTATCCAGACTCTAGTAGGCTATGATCACATTAAAACATAATATATCTACAAACATAGGTATATATTGCTTCACAACCATTATATACCAGATATACACCAAATAATATCATTTTTAGGATGCCAAATAACATAGTTATATAACATATTTATGCTCACATTTTCTCAGTTTTGTGCTTGCTTTTGTTTTATTTCAACTTAGTTATGTTTCACCTTTGGTTCTTTCGCATTTGAGAGTGCCCTTTGTTTTAATGCATGTCTTTAAGCACATTAGGTGCCTAGGATTAAAATAATATTATTTTATAAGAAAATGAAGAGTGTTTGGGTCTATGAAAAGTCATCACACTGGTGACAGGTCAGCACAAAAACCATATATGTCGACTCAAGCCCTATCGACATTGTGGTGCCGACTCGTCAGCACACCTACATACCATAATCCAATTTTTATTTGCATTTTTGAACTTGTTCCAGCTAGAATTAGACCAAATGTTCTCCTAGACTTTTATTCTCACATGCCTCTAGTTTCTATAGAGTTAAAAACCAAGCCAATTGAACTTTTAGATCATGAGATATGTTCATGACAACCCAAATTACTTCCATTGATAAGGTAACAACTATCACTCGAGTTCAACTCGAATTTCAAAGGCTTTAAAGGCAAAATTGGACTTAGGTTAATAAAAAAAAGTTTTTGATCTATGAGTTATAGCCACCCTAATAAAATTGGACTTAGGTTCATCTATAGGCTGAGATATAGCCATCCCAATAAAATTGGTTCAAGTGGACTAATTGACAAAAAATTATCCAAATGACCCTTACACAATTTCTCATCTCACTCAAGCAAATTCATCATCAATCAACACAATAATAACTAAATTCACAATTTCATCCATAAAAACATGTAATTAAAAAACATAAGAGAGAATGGTCCTAAATTTGATATTGGTCAAATAAGCTCCTTTAGTGCTTCTTCTTCTCTTTCTCTCTAACTTCATTTGATTCACCAATTAGAAATATTAAAAATTCATACTAAATCCTAAATTTAACTCATATCTTAATGCCTTGAACCTCAACAAGATAATTTTTATAAATTTAATTTGCCAGCACACTATTACCTAGAGGACTAGTCACATAAATGTCATAATTCAACTAATCTACAAGCATTATTTTATCAAAAAATTCCTTGACATAAATATATGAATAAGTATATCCAAGATCAATTAGAGCATACATATCAGAATCAAAGAGATAAACCATACCCGTAACAACCTCAATGTGTCCTAATCTTCTCTAGCTTTCATAACATAGGCCTATGTTGAAGTAAAAGGTGTAGCTAGATTATCAATAATTTCAGATACCATGCTCGGATTAGGCCTAGACTGACATGATCCTCTATCACATCTTCTACCTCTAGAAGGTATATTAGAAGCTTCTTTACTTACTTGTGATGCTTGAGCAATGCTTACAGGATAATTTGCTAGAAATTGGTCATTACTACCACATCAAAAATAGGCACCTGTAGTCCTTCTATAAGGGTCCTAGTGATACCTAGAGCAATGAGGAAATTTTTTTGCACTTGATCCTCAGCCATCAGAAGAGCTCCTACCAAAAGTAGTTGATGGTGACAAGCCTTGTCACCTTCCTCTAGTTATGGGTCTTAAGTGGACTCTTACACCAAGGGTACATTATCACGGCTTCTCTTACCCGAGGATTGCCTTCCTCTAGCAAAACACCTACATTGAGCTTTTTCCCTCATAACTATTCCCTACTTCTCAATTTTAATTGCTACTTGGACCAGCTAATGATAAGTCATTTGCTACAATAAAGTAGTTGCTGCTATATACTCCTTAATTGAGTTATTCAAGCCATCCTCAAATTGACAACATTTGAAATCTTCAGTAGGCACATTTCTAGGTTCATACTTACTAAGGCGATTGAACTCTTTATCATACTCAGCCACAGTTAAGTTCCTTTGCCTCAAATTCAAAAATTGCTTCCACCTATTATTCTTATAAACTTCAGTGATATATTTTTAATTAAACTCTTGAGTAAAGAATTCCTAAGTTAGAGGCTCAGGCAACTGAGTTTACCTCAGAACAAACTTCCACCATTCATGAGCTACTCCTTAAGTAAGGGAGACAACACAGTGCACCATCTGGTCAAGCATGCATTTAAATTCATCCAACACTTTTTTTACCCTTTCAAGCTAAAACTTAGCCTTCTTAGATTCATTTAGAGATGTACCAATGAATTCCTTGGCTCTATGCTTTCGCAGTGAATCTATAGGAGCCTTTGGTGCTATCATACAATGCATTAATGTCATCATATCCTGTGATAGTTTCAATAACACTTTCTTCTCAACCAGCAGTGGAGGAGGTGGTGGCACATCATCTTTACTTGACCTAACAGGTACAGGCCTAGATAAACGAGATTTTGCATGATTATTACTCTCGGTAACATCATCTGTCATTTCATTAGATCCTTTTATACTTTAATCTATAACAAAAATGAGGGATAACCACATTAGGCCAAATGCAAGACTCATAAATACATATACAAATGGTCCTTATACTACGGTTAGGCTAGAATCGTCTAAATTATAGCTCTAATACCACCAAATTGTGACACCTTCATCCCCCTAAGAGGGTAGGCAAGTGTACACACACACACACTAAACAAAATAACATATATTTAAATAACTCATACACTTCTCAAAATTTTATATATAATTAAATACACATTCCAATGCCAAATATAAGCATCCAGGTAATTGTATAGTTCAAATTTGTATTACATAACATCATTAATACATGTACATATTTACTATAAACATTAGTTCATCCCTTGTATAATTACAACAAAATATTTATTACAAAATTTTCATAATACCAAACTTCTTTGGCCTTTGCAGTTGGCCCAAAACTTAATCTTGTTCTTCAAGACCTACATGAAGGAAATAAGCCACCGTACTAAGCATAAAGATTAGTAGAGAACAAGAATGCTAAATCGCTATTACTCATAATGGTCACCCAATAATTACACACACAATAATACATACTAACTAAATAAATACAAGTAAATTATATAAGTAGTAATACAAATAATTTAACTTACAACCATTCTTGAATTCATAATCATAGAATTAAGATGAATTCAATCTCATTATAAATCATAACAGATAATAGATAACAAAAATAGATTATTTCATAATTGCTTGTTATTATCTCAAGACACGAATAATGGGATAGAACAGAAGATACCATTGGTATCTATATAGAAGAGGCATTGCCTCTAAATAAAAAAATCATCAGATTTAGAAATTAGAAGAGACATGTCTCTAACAGAAGAGGTATAACCTCTAACAAAAGATACTAAAGTATCTGAATAAACAATAGCCACAACCCTTATAGGCATACCTATTTAACCACTACTCAAATTTTAGTAGAACATGCATGCTCACATTAAAAAAATAATATATCTAGAAAAATGGATATATATTGCTTCACAACCATCATATACCAGATATATACCAAATAATATCACTGTTAGGATGCCAAATAACGTAGTTTTATAGCATATTTATGTTCACCTTTTCTTAGTTTCATGCTTGCTTTTGTTTTATTTCAACTTAGTTATGTTTCATCTTTGGTTCTTTCGTATTTAAGAGTGCTCTTTGTTATAATGAATGTCTTAAGCGCATTGGGTGCTTATGATTAAAGCACTATTGTTTTACAAGCAAGTAAGGGGTGTATGGGTCTATGACAAGTCATCATAATAGTGATGAGTCAGTACAAAAACCATATGTCTCAACTCAAGCCTATGGTGTTGACTCGTTAGCACACCTACATACCAAAATCCCATTTTGATTTGCATTTTTGACCTTATTCCAGCCAGAATTAGACCAAATGGTCTTCTAGACTTTTATTCTCCTTTATCTCTTGTTTTTATAGAGTTAAAAATAAAGCCAATCGAAATTTTATCATGCGTTATATCCATGAAAACCTAAACCGCTCCTATTGATAGGGCAACAACTATCACCCGAGTTCAACTCAAATTTCAAAGGCTTTAAAGGCACAAATAGACTTAAGTTCCTAAAAAAATTAGATATATGAGTTAACTTTCATTTCCCATTAGAAACACTCCATTTGGACATCTATAGCCTACAACCATTAAAACAAAACTGGTTCAAGTGAACCGATTAACAAAAATTGGTCCAAAGTGGCCCTTATATAATTTCTCATCTTATTGAAGAAAATTCATCATCAATCAATACAATAACAACCAAATGCACAATTTCATCCACAAAAACATGAAATTAACAAAAATATAGGAGAAAATATTCCCAAACCATGAAATTGATCAAATAAGCTCCTTTAGTGATTCTCCTTCTTTTTATCTTTAACTCCACTTGTTTCACCAACTAGATACATTAAAAATTCACATCTCAATCCTAAATTCAACCCATAATCCCAACTCATGCAAAATTAAAAAATAAATGATAAAGATGAAGAAAAATAAGATACCAAGTTACCTTGATTTACTTTGGATTTGCTTAGAATTCCTTAGCATCCAAATTAAGTGAGTTATGCAGATAGGAGAGTGAGGAAAAATTATGGAATTCTACCATTCCATCTATCCCCTCTCCTTCCAATATCTTTTTTTTAGCATTTTTGAGAACCATGCAATTGTTACACTCCTATTAGCTCAAATGTCAAAGTTTTGGCAAATTACCCATTTAATCCTTATTCCCTCTTAGTTTCCCACATTGGCATGCAATATTATCAATTGCTACATTCTAATCCTTAATTCATACAATTATGCATGTCCAGGGCAAAAAAATTAAATTACTAATTTACCCTTATCTTTTAAATTAATTATCGTTATACCCTTAACCCATGTATATGTATTCACTACGTAACACCCACTAATACAATCATATTAAATGTATGTGTTGCATACCAGCCTAACTCCGAACATACAATAGTACAGACTCAATGTAACTCCAAACATACTAGTAAAATTTTTTTATTAATTTTACTCAACCAATTGCTATCTTGATTCCAAGTTTATCTACTTAAATATCACTTTATTTAACTTAGATAACAAAATACAACATTATTTTATTAACCATGTTATCAACTAGCTGATTGACCTATAACAGTCTTAAATACTATTCATTTGGTCAAAATTTCGGTAGGATAACAACTAAAAACTTAACTATCCAAAACCTGCAATTCAAATACATACACAGTCCAACTCAGGGGCACCACAATCTTAATTTATAATCCATCCATCTTTATTCATATTCATATTAACAATATAAAATCCATCATTTATATCTATCTAATCCAATAATATAATGTGTTCATATACATGCCATTACAAAACCAAATTTTCAAAATTTATACATGTACATGATTCTATAATTATATTAACATGTCTATCTAAAAGAACATTTTTTACTTGGCTTGCTGCAAAAAGTAAGGCAAACTTGCTCCAAATACTATTAACAACCTACATGCAGTCATTAACACTGCATGTTGAGCTTAAAAATGCTCAGTGGCGGTTACAAATCTAAAGATTTTCAAATAACCATTTTTATGCATAATAAACATAACAACATATATTTATAAATAAGATCTTATTTAATGCCATTTAATCATAAAATCCAATATAACAATTTATATCACTTATAAACTAAATTACAAGTCAAATTACAACATAATTAGTCAATAAATCTTTCTAGAGATAAATTACAATATAGTCAATCAATTAATTATATTAGAGACATATTATCATAAAATCCCTAAAAATTCATTCATCTCAATCACTTATGCCAATTAAAATACTTTTGACACATTACATATTTTTGTTCATTGAACCCGACAGAAACCTTCGATCCAAATATACGAGACGTGGATCCCACAGGTCCACTGCACTATAGAATGATCCCAAACTACCATTCCAAACACTTTCACTGAATATATAATGTATAACATATAACATATCACTGTACTATGGGAGACCAATGCGAATCTATCATAGTAAAGTAAGTCACCATGACTTACATCGCGATATAAGTATCTCTATGGCTAGCCAACTATATCCTGAGCTAGATTTTCCTACCAAACTATTACTAAGGGAAATCAATTATTCAAATTCTTACATTCATCAATTCTTTTACTCATCAATTTAACATTAAATCATTAAATACTAAACTCTAATAACAATTATACTATAATTTCACTTTAACATTCAATATTTCACAATGTCTACCATAGACATAACTAATCATATACATACATTTCATTCCCAGTTCACTTCTTTATACCACAGTAACAACTTATAACTTACATTATGCCATATCACTGGCATATACATTTTTCAATCATATTTCATATTTATTCAAATATCAATCATAAATCATATTCCATTTGAAGTCCATACATTTACACTTTTCTTACATATATATTTTTCATCAATAATATTCTATATCACATATCCATGTCAATTATCTTTATTCATTATTAGATGAATAATTCACATAATAATCTTTTATATCTTTAATTATGTATCATTCAGCTAACATATGCCTTATACCACATTAGATTTCTTTTCTATTATTTTCTATTTCCATGCCACTAATCATTTAATTCTAATCCAATTACACTATTATTTCACATTAAAATAATCAAATAAATCTCATTTAGCTAATATACACCATGAATCTTTTCTATGTGCATTATGTAGCTTAACACTTAACGATTGACTAATATACATATTAATATTCATACACATTCAATTCAACCAACATATAATTCTTACTCAAGAATTTATTTTTCACTCCTTAGTCATGTAATTAACTTAACTACATACCAATTAACATATATTTACAACTAAATTCCATTAAAACATAAAATACACCTATATACATACACTTAAACAATTCAGCCAACCTATAATTTTTTTTCTAAAAATTTAATTTTTCTCCATTAACATTATTTAAAATAAAACATACATTTATTAGCATATATTCATAACTAATTAATATTTAAATGCGATTTAAACCTATATACCTTTGCATAAACCACTACATCATTTTCACTTCAAAAATTATTTCTCATTAATTAAGCATTAAATAAACTAGACTACCACCTAATGAACATGTATACAAATTCAATTATCAATAAAATACAAAATAAACTCAAGTAATCAAGCCTACACAATTCGGCCATAAGGAGAAAACCAAAACTCAAAATTTTCTTCTTTGACCAAATCATTCCAACCATAATTAACACTTACATAAACACACTTCTACAATCAATTTCAATTTAAGATACAAAATTCACTAAAAACCCTAAGTTACATAATCAAATTTTCAAACAAAACATCAATGAAAATTCATATAATTTGTAACCACTTACTTCAAATCACTTTCTCCTTCACTAAACTTCTTTCTCTTTCCCTTTAACCCTTGAAGAATCTCCTCATTCCTCTTAAATCCACTATGGCCAAAACACCTACAAGGAAAACCCAACAAAACCCCACTTCAATAACTCAATTAAACCATAAAAATTCAACTAAAAATAACTTACTCTTATTCAATAAACCCTTAAAATCAACTAGAAATAATTAAGGTCTATTCACTAATAGAAAATTGCTTCAGTTTTTCAAAAAAAAAATTTCACAGAAAATAAAAAATAGAGATCATGTTTATTTTCGTCAGTTTTCTAAAATAAAAAACAGAAAATTAATTTTTTAGTTTTCCAAAATAAAGGAGAGATTGAAAAACTAATAAAAGATATTTTTCAAATTTTCTGAATAATATTAATACACACATATATATATGTATACATATGTACATACATACATATACATATACATGCATATGTATGTTTTTGTATGTGCATACATATATACGTATTTGTATGTGCATACATATATAAGTATTTGTATGTGCATGTATATGTAGTACATGCATACATACATACATATAGATATGTATATACACACATATGCATACGCATACACATACACATACATATGCATATGTATATGTATATGTGTGTGTGTGTGTGTGCATGTGTGTGTGTGTATGCATGTATGTATGTATGCATATATACACATATATATGCATATGCATATAAATACATACATAAATACATGTATGTATATATGTATGTATGCACATACATGTATATGTATCTATCTATCTATATACATGCATATATATATAAATATGTATTTATGCATATACATATATACATATGCACAAACATACACATACATATTCATATACATGTATCTATATGTGCATACATACATACATATATATATGCATGTGTATGTGTATGTGTATGTACATACATACACATATATGTATGTATGTATGTATAAATACATGTGTATGCATGTGCAAATATTCATATACATATACATATACATATACATATACATATACATATACATATACATATACATATACATATACATACATACACACACATACATATATATATATATGTATGTATGTATACGCGCACGCACATACACACACACACACACACACACACACACATACACACACACACACATACATATATATGTATGTATGTATGTATGTATGTATGTATGTATGTATGTATGTATTTATGTACACACACACACATATACACTCTAGTTTTTCATTTGTTGATAAATAAACGCATTTTCTAATAATTTTACGAAAAATAAATACTTCAATTTTAAACAGAAAACAAAAAATTATTTTCTGTAAGTAAACGCACCCTTAATTTCACTTACCCTCAATTTGCCCAAAAACCTAATTTTTTTAATTTCTCACTTAAATTATAGTAGCACAAGAATTTCAAATCATTTAATAAAAATGGTTACAAGCATTATTACCTACTTGGATAAATTTTCAGTAAATTTACTACTATTAGGTATCTGCACCATATTTTTAAATAATTACCTCATGATTTAGATGAATAGCACCAAATTAAAGAAGAATTCCTTCAAAGGAGCATCATCGTATATTAAATAGTGAAAAAATGGGCGCTTGTAGTTCAAAAGATAAACGAGTTCCTATCGATTACATTTCTGGCTTTAGTAAAACTAAAAAAGAATCAAAATTTGAAAAATTGGGTTCATGTTTGGAAAATTGGATATCTTGTTTAAGTGCTAGAGCAGAAAAAAAATTAGCAAAAACATAAAAATATAAATTGCAAAGCAATCAAGCTACAAGTGTTGAATCCAATTTATATACTATAGAGGCATGTATGGATATTTGGAAAGAATAGAAGATTTTTCTAATGCTACATATAACAAAGCACTGAAAAAGTTTGTCAATCCAGAATGGAGAAAAATATTTGTCAGTCCATATAGAAGAAGAGATTGGATTGAAAGTATATGTAATTGAATCTGTGATATTTTTTAAATTATATATATATATATATATATAGTTGTTTGTTTTTAATTTTTATTTGTTTATTTTTCCCCTTAAATTTGATAAAATTATTTTTTTCTTTAAATTTATGTAGGATTTATAGATCAAAATTTACATCAAAATCAAATATCAGTGCATTCATCAAGTAGTGGTAGTTCTAATAGTGACGAGGATTATGAGATTTTAGATTTATTTTTAGTTATATTTTTTGTAACTCATGAAAGGGATTTTATAGAAAGGATTCCTTGTAGAACTTCAATACTTAGTGAAAAAAAATTACATTATTGAAGTTATTGTTGAAAATCCAACTAAATGTTATAAAGGATTTCTTATGGCACCATATATGTTTATAAATTTATGTGAAATATTATAATTGATGGGTCTATTAAGAGATAAAAGAGATGTTAGTGTGGAAGAAGGAGTGGCTATGGGTTTGTCAGTTCGATGTCAAAATCTTCGACAAAGGGTTATAGCAGAATATTATCAACATTCAGTTGCTACTGTTCATAAATGGTGTAAGATGGTAATTAGAGCATTAGCTACTTTAGGTACTCACTTGATTAAAAATGTGAATAGATTTTCTGTACAATCAAAAAAGCAATCCCAGATGATATCCATATTTTGAGATAAGATAATATATTATTAAAATATTATAATTTATTATTTTATGGCATATAATATCACTACATATATATAATATTAACTATAAGTTAAATATTTTGCTTTTGTTTGATACAAAATGCATAGATGTAATAGATGGCACTCATGTGGTAGCTTGGTCATCGATTTCTAAACAAAAGACCTTTCATGGTAGAAAGGCAACACTTGTAATACAAAATGTTATGGTTATATATTCCCACGACATGTAATTTACATTCGTATACACTGGATGGGAAGGGACAGAAAATGATTCTAGAGTATTTCTTAATACATTAACAAGATGGGAAAATATTTTTTCCCTCCAAATGATGGTAAGAGTTTTCATTATTATTTTTTCCTTAATATTGATTTATATTATTAGCATTTGATTAACATAAATATTAATTTGTAAATTATTATTATGTCGTGGATGCTGGTTATCCTAATATATCAAGATTTCTGGCTTTTCTATCGTGGTGAAATATATCATTTAAATGACTTTCATGGATGAGGATGAATTACAAGAAATTATGAGTTATTTAACTAAAGGCTTTAACCTTTACGTAATGTGATAGAAAGGGCATTTAGAGTGTTAAAGGTTAGATTTTCAATTTTGAAATCAATACCAAATTATCCCATTACAAGAAAATTCTAAAATAGCAACGAAAAATAGCAATAAAAATTGTTGATTTTCCGTTGCTAAAAAAAATAAGCAACAGAAAAATCGGTTGCAAATTTCACAGTTGCTATTTTTAGCAACGAAAATAATTTTCATTGCTAAATTTAGCAATGGAATTTGAATTCCGTTATAAAATCCAATCAATGTAAAATTTGATAAATTGGTCAAAATTAGCAATGGAAATGATATTTTCCGTTGCTATTTTTAGCAATGAAATTAGTAATTCTGTTGGTAAATTAAGCCACCATTAAAAGAATTACGATGGGTTTTTCGTCGCTATTCCGTCACTAAAATATTGTTAAATTTTCACAGAAAATTACTATTAATTTTCAATGTCAATATTTCATTACTGCTTATTTCATTTCCACTAAAACTGACAATAAGCAATGTTGCTAGCATATGCCACTAATTCAAAATCAATTTCAAATGCAAATTCAAAAGTAAGCTTTGCTATGATAAAAAAATAAAAATAAAAATAAAAGCAAAACAGTATTGCAGCAGATAGAACTACTACATTTTCAGTTAGCAATATAGAACTCAAATTACTCTCAAGAAGCAATCATAAAAAAATCTGCAATTTCCGGCACCAGAATAACGAGACACCTTAAATCAAAAAGCATTGATTAGAATTGCAGTAACAGCAGTTGATCCTCTTTTTTCCCAATATAAATGCTTTTTCCAAAATTTTATTATCTGTTGTACGGTAAGCTTTCCTTATTACACTTTCTGTATCAATCCAGAAGTCATGCTGCTTGCAAAAAGAAAAGGAACAAAGATAAAGAATTTTAATCTTGAGAAATGTGAATCAAAAGCATTTGGTCTCAAAAAGATTAGCAAGGTACTACAATAAACACAGCAAATGAACCAAATGCGAAAAATGAATTAAAAAATGAAGTCATGGCTCAAATGACCATCAAATATTGCAAATTATATATATCAATTAAACCTTATCAATAATCTTCAACAATATCAATTAAACAAGAAAGGAACGTTCATGTAGAGGCAGCAAGTTCATCTACCATAACATCAATAATTATCAAATCTCCACTTTGAAAAAAAAAAAAAAAAAAAAAAAAAAAACAGCATAGAGATTCCTAAACATGGAAAAGAACAAAAAAATAGAGATAGGATGGCATGGAATTGTGAATGGTAGGGACAAAAAATTTGCTTATGTTGGACAAAAAAAAACTGTAATCATTAAGATAACAAATAAGGAGAAACTAATAAATCTTAATTCCAGTTCTAGCACCAATTTCAGACATCAATATATAACTTCAGAAAAAGAAGTTTCAACATTATCCAGTAGATGTGTCAAAATAACTAACCAATGTTACTTTCACTAACATTCAAATGTCATTTCGAGCAAATAAGCTGTATGAGATATGCCGCCAATAAATTAAAGTAGTATAGAAGACAATGAACTCAACAAAAGAAAGCAATTACTCAGATCATCCAACATAAGCAATCTAGTAAATAATCATTTAAATCAAAAGTAACTTGATACATTTACACACACACACACATGTGTGTGTGTGTGTAGTTTTTTTTATGATTATAACAATTGGAGATCCAAGAAACCCTACAATAATAAATATAGAAAAAATCATTAGAGGTTGAAGTGACTGCTGTAGTCATATATGATCGCTCTTAAAATTGGAATCTTTTGGCAAAGCTAATATCCCTTCAGAATTGAAAAATAAAAATATGCAGTTGTGAATTTTGATAATCTTAGAATTTCCAAAACGTGAAAGATTGGAAGGAATTAATGTACCCCATATTGTTGTAATGCTAAAAGCACCGGTGTACTCAGCCCAGACAGAAGTACGCCAATCCAAACTGGAATTTTGAAGAGCATGTTCAATGCAAAGGCTAAACCAATCACTGAAATTAAAGGAACATCATTAGCAAAGAATTAAAAAATCAAAGGAAAATTAGAAGAAACAGTTTATAGTTTCAAAACTACATTTTTACTGATCTTCTTACATGCATAGACACACTAGTAAGAACATGCATGAGGAAATATGCATTTCAAGCATTCAAATAATGCAATTTGAAAGCTCATATCAATGTGTTCATTATATGGATCTATGAATAAAAACATTAGGCAATTTAAAAATACTTGCCTTCAGGAATATCACATGCAACAATAGCAATTTCAGTAAGAATCCAAAGGATGAAGTTTGGCACCTTAGGATATTCAAACCTGCGGTGCTCGGCTAAATACTTCCCTGCAGTCAAAATCTACATTAAAGAAAAATAAAAGGAACCAATACTTATATATTATGAGGAATATATCCACAATGATAAAAGATGTAGATGTTGTATTCCTGTGACAACCCCCAAATTGGCTGCTAGTGATTGGATAATAAGAGCAGCACATGATCTCTACTATCGAAAAAAGTTTATTTGCAATAGCTTTAAAAGAAGAAAGATTCTTCTTCATGACTTTTTTTTTCTCCTCTTCAAAATAAAACACCAAAAAGGAACAAAAATTATAATTAAAATTGAAATTAAACAGACGGAAAACCAATAAGATCAGCATAATTAATATATAATTAGAAATGAGTTGAACATATCAACTTCTACTTGATTTCTGTCTCAGTTCAATCAACTCAAAGATGAAGAGGGCAAGGAAATGCAAGTATTTGATAATAAAATCAAAATAGGAAGGAAACAATATAAAAATAAAATATAAAAACATAAACAACGAATTTTACATCACAAAAGGTTGAATTGAAAAATCAAATAGATAAATTATTCAACCATTAAAGCAATTTCCATAAATTATTCAGATAAAACAAGAAGCAAAAACTAATATTGCTTCTAATTGAAATCAGAAGAATCCAAAAATAGCCTTATCCTTCCCGCTTTGCTCTTGCAATCAAATAGTAACGAAAAACATATAATAAACTCAGAAAAATGGGTTAAAATTAGATGGTAGAAAGATGAATGACTTACATCAGGAACAACAATTTGCTCAAGAGAATCAGAATTTTCAATGAGCGGCGCATTAGCAAAACTCCGATTTCCAGTGCTAGCAATGAACTGAGGCTGAGCAGATGATGAAGCCGCCATTTCTTTCATTCTCTTTCTCTGCTATGAAAAAAAGGAAGGGACAAATTTGTTGAGAAGATGATTACCATGAAGGCGTTAATCCATCGTATATATAAATATTAATAAGCTAAAGCTACAGACTTTGATAATAAAAGCCACAAAAGAAACAATACCCACAAAAAAATGAAATGGGAAAAAACAAAAGCGAAATCGTGATTCACAAAGCTATTAAGAGGGAAAAACACCGACCTTTGTTTCAAGAAATAGTACACATCAAGCTTTAAGCTTTAAGATGCTCCAGGGATTGAAGGCGGGAGAGCTGCTGTGACTTAATAGATTCAAACAAATTGATTCATTTTTCGATGACTGTATTGAGGTAGGCTTCGTCCTTTGAATAAGAGCCAGCCATGGCGATAGCTCCGAAGGAGAGAAAGCAGCGGCGAAGAGACGATACTTGTAGAGAGGGACAGGAAAAGGAAGAGGAAGAGGGAAATGGCAAGACTAAAGGAAACAATTTATACTTAGGGCAAATAGTGGCGAGACTGAAGAAACAATTTATGCTGAGGGCAAATAGTAAAATAGCAATGGAAAATAATTCCGTTGCTATTCTAATAACTGATTTGTGTTACGGTATTCTATTTAGCAATGAATTTTTCAAAAATTTATGGAAAAAATTTCCATCACTAATTTAGCAACGAAATTTAAAATATCTTCACACAATTCAGCTATGAAATAGCAACTGAAGAATTTCGTTGATATTTTAGTAACGAAATTTAATTTTTATTGCTAAATTTCGTTTTAAATTTTTTTTGCCATCTACCGGCTTCATATTTAGCAACAAAAATAGCATTTCATTGTTATATTTTGATGCTAAAATCTTTCCTCTTTTTTAGTAATGGTATACAATAATTTTGTATTCCGTTGTTAAATTCCAAAAACTTCAATCATTTTTTGCAACAAAATTCATTTTTCGTTGCTAATTAGCAATGAAATTGGTATTCCGTTGCTAAAAGAATTCCATTGCTATTTTTTAGTTGCTATTTTGATATTTTCTTTTAGTATCCTTTACGTCAACAAAAGCTTATTTCAATTGCATGTTGTATATTGCATAATTTTATCGAGGTGAAAGATAGAGCCGATAAGCTATTTATATTATACGATAGAAAAGATTTAACAATGCCTATAGAAACACCTGCTAGAGTACAATAGAAGAGTATTAATATTGATTTATCCAAATAAATACAAATAAAAATAATTATAAAGGCCATTGTTGATCAATTATAGAACGATTACAATAATAATAAAAATTATAAATTATTTTTTTTATATTACTATCATATCTTTTTATTTCAATATTTATTAATTTATAAATATCAAATTTAATTGAATCATCTTAATAAATTTATAATTTAATCATATATACTTATTATTTTAATTTTAAAAATAGAGTATACATTTTTTTAATAATTTAATTTTTTAATTTAGAAAATATTTTTCATTTTTAATAAATGAACATATTTTTTATTTTCTAAAAAAATAATTTTTTTATTTATTGACAGATGACATTTTTTTAAAATTTTTTATAAAAAATAAATATTTTAATTTTTTAAAAAAATTAAAAGTAAAAAACAGTATTGTATTTTACGTAACTAGACCCACCCGATAATTTTCAATTGGCAACCAAAAGACATTGAATAAATCAATAATATTTGCCCATTAACTTTACTCCAATTAGGTGATTATTTGTGATATATTAATTTTTAATGGAACATTATTATATTAAATGCCCCTTTTTCATATTTCACTCCAGTACCTGTAAAATCTAGCACTGCTGCCGATATCACCTTCTTCACATTTCTTCCTTTTTATTTTATCACTTAAAAAAAAATTGTGAGGAAACCATGAAATACCAGCTGAATTTTAATTTTTTTTTTAACAAGCAAGCATGCTTTAAATAGAAACTTTTTGTAATTAATTTAAAAGTTTATACTATTTGAATTTTTATACTAATTAAATTTAGTATAATTTTTTCATGTATATTTTAAAATTTTTCTTTATTATTGTATTTAGGAATGCGAAATTAAATTGTTTTAAAATGAATGGAATTATTAACTGAATTTGACCGAATATTTAATATAATGCCATAAGAAAAATTCTATTTTTCAATAAACTATGATTTGGTCTTTCATTTTTTTTTTTCAAAATTAAATTTCATTACAATTTTAAAAATTCCGCAATTTTCAAATTGAATGATCCCAAATTATAATCCCGAGGGATGAAAATAATTATAATTTTCTCATACACGTCAATGCAGTATGCAGCGTGCGAGAAATTGCACGAGAAAAATGAGCCAACCAACAAATCTCTGGCTCCATTTTAGCCAAGTGCCGCCACACTTTCTTCCCATGTCACCATTTTCCATGGTTATTAAAACCGGACCGGACCGGCCGGTTGAATCGGTTTAACCTCGAACCGATAGGTCAATCGGTTGGTTCAACTATACAAAACCGAATTGGCAAAAAACCGGATTGGACAGAAAAAAATCGAATTGAACCGAAAAACGGGATAAAACCGAATTTTTGGCTGAAAATTATAAAAAATTATATTTTTTTGTATTTTTTCACCCCCCATATATATATATTTATTTATTTATTTATTTATTTTTCATTATATATTTATTTGAAAAAATTAGTATTTTAAATTCTAAATATGTCACTTTATAATTTAATATACTTATTATATATTTGATTTATTGTAATCAAATATTTGTGTGTATATATATATATTAAATTTTTATTATTTATTTATTTGAAAAAAATAATATTTTAAAGTTTAAGATATCACTTAATAATTTAATATACTTATTATCTATTTGGTTCATTATATATATATATGAAATTTTCATAATTTATTTCTTTGAAAAAATTAGTATTTTAAATTCTAAAAATGTGACTTAATAATTTAATATACTTATTATCTATTTAAATTTATTGTAATTAAATATAATTATACTCATATATGTAAGGTTAATATTTTCTGTGTTTGCTTCATTAGTACTCCATCTAAAAAGAAAATTTTTTTCATAATATGATTGTATTTTTATGTTTCTAATATATAATATTCAAAAATTCATAATTAATTACTTGTAATAATAAAATTTAAATTATGTTTTGTAACTTATTATTAGGATATTTGTGACATATATTAATGTTTGATGGTTATTTTTTTAATTTTTATACAATAGTATTTATAAAATTATAATAATTTATAATATTTTAAAAATAGAAAAAATCCGATTGAATCGGTCGAATCACAAATTCCAGCCTCGCCGGTTCTTTATCCGGTCTGGTTTTAATAACATTGCCATTTTCCTTACTTACTGTCCAACTTGGCTCTTTCTCTTTGATTTTCCACCGAAGGTACCTTCAAACTTTCTCTGCAAATTCTTTCACTTCCTCCTAATATGATTGTGATTATGATTAATACAAGAACCGAAAGAGCTTCGCGGTGTCAATTTTAAATCAATCATGGCGATGATGTTGAGAAAGGTATGGGAATCGATGTCGAACCGGGCGAGTGCTTCGAATTCCAGCACTGTTTCATCCAGTCGACCAAATTACATTCACTCATATTCTCTTGGAGCTTTCGATCGAATTCCATTAGATGTACTTATGCAAATTCTGAGATTGATGGGGCCACAGGACGCAGCGAGATTGAGTGTGGTTAGCAAGTCATGGAGGGCCCTTGTATCTGGTAATCACCTCTGGATTTACTTCCTCCAGAAGTACCACGACTCCCGGGACTCTATTTTCTTTGCTGAAACCAATCTGCGATCAGGCTATCCTATTCAGTGAGTTCTTAACTTTTTCAGCTCTTTAACTTTTAAGCTCTGTTTGGCTGCTGAGAAAGACCAGATTTGTAATCTCTGTTTTAACCCATATTAATGTTAATTTCACAATTGTCAAAGTGAATTTCGTGATTTTACTTGCAGGACATTCGCTAGTCACGTAACTACAGAGTTCTATTTCATGCGCATATATGGGGAGCGGGAAAAAGTCCCTGGTTCTGTTATTATAGATGGTGAGCATTCTAATTGAGGGAAACAGTACATAAAAATATTCAAAAATGTTAATGAACGGTCTGATAGTAATCATTCAAAAACTTGCTGATGCTTCTAATATATTTGCATTTTTGCGCTCAACTTATGTGGAAAAGGGGGTTCGGGCTATTGCAAATTCGGTTGGAGCAAATATGTACGTCCGTCTGGGCGGTCAGCTACTTTTTTGGTGAGCATTTGCTTTTAACTGGCAGTTTTAGAGGTTTGTAGAATCATTGCTGAAAGATGGGAAATTTTATTCTGTTCGTACATTTGTTATCAATTAATTCTTTATTGGTTCCCTCAATCTAAAGTTGACAAGCGTCTTTAACTCTGGGCATCATAAAACTAATTCTGGAGTCACCTGGGCATACAGGAATTTGGTAACATTGAGTCTCCAATGTACTCTAGACTTCAGAATTTTTTTGCTACTATTTATAGCAGGTTTGTCTTTATCCTTTTTTTTTTCCCTTAGACTATTACCTTAATCCGATTTGCAATCAGTTGCATGCACTAGATAAGTTTCCAGTGGTTGAGTTTCTATAACATCTAATAGTTCATCACTATTAAATTTCATCGCCAAATTGAATGCTATAACACCATAATTGCTGTGCAACTCCCAGGTTTTCAACCCCTAAATATGTTTTTTTTTTTTTTTTTTTGCAACTTATTTGATATTAGTTTGCGTTCTTATGATAATTCACTACTTTTCCTACAGGATGCAGGTAAGACCATCAGCGCAACCAATTGTTGTGTCCCTTCCAATTTGCCATTATGATGGTTAGGCTCTTAGTTAAATTAATTCAAAGACTTCTATTCCACATTTTATATGATAATTATAATGCTTTCTGAGGGGCCCTCCCAAAAAAAGTCAGGTTTTGGCTGTTTAATGTTAAACTGTACTGCTGTAAATACTTCATGTTATGAGTCTTATAATTTTTTTCTTTTATTTTCTTTTCTTTTTTGTATATTAATTAGGAAATAACTAAATGTTTTCATATTATCTGTTTTTTATGCAAATGTAGAGTTCTTGGCTGTTTAATGTAAGCTAGGTTGCTGAAGTTATGAGCCTCTTCTATATTTGATTAAAATAGATAAAGCAACAATGCCTTTTATATTGTTGCTACCTATCTGGTTGGCTTTGGATTTGAACGTCATTTCAACATGTCCTTTCATAAACTAGGCTGAATTTCTTTGCTAACCAAGTGGTATATAAATACGTCATTTCCACTATTCTTCTTTGTACTACTTGGTGGTGCACTTAATTCTTATAATTCTAAATACAATAGACGTTGAACTATACTTTTCATGGACAGAAAATTATTTTTCTTCATATTCGAGTTTCCACATAAAGTTAAAAAGACTTTTTGTGATCTTTGGTGTGATCTGTTGAGAAAATATAAACTATATGGTCATAATGGTGGGATATTGGATTAAATGTCATCATAAAATTTATATCTAACAGCTTTATTTTTTTGTAATTCCAGATACTGAATCTGCAAAAGCCTCAAGGCGGCAGCTAAAAGACGCCATGTACGCCACTTTGTTTGACATGAATGCTCCAGCTGTTTGTGCTATTAATCAGGTCTCTTCAGCTTGTTTATCAATTTATTCCCTGGTTTCTTGTTGGATTCTTGGTTCTTCTTCTATGAAAAAACGTGAGGAAAAATTGGAAAAAAGAACCCTCAAAACCAATGTTAGAGGAAATCAAAGCTTTTATTTATAAGTTTTTCTTCTTCTTCCTCTTCCTCTCTATTTTTTATTTATTATTTTAAGTGGCTGAAGTCTGGCATCTTGCCTTTTACTTTTCTTCAAGTACAAGGCACTTGAAATAATACTACTTAATGTAATTGGTATTTAAATTTATAAATTTTGAGAACCAGGCAACTTCTATCTGGCAGGTGTTTGCTCTGAAAGTTTATCGTATCTTGAAATTTGTCATTTTTTGTTTTTAAGTTTCCTCATTTTATTGATGGGTCCTGCTGTTGCTGTTACTATTTTTGTATACTAATTCATTAGCAATGTCACATAGGCAACTTTAGCACTATATGCAGCTCGGCAGACTTCAGGAATTGTTGTAAATATTGGTTTCCAAGTTACATCTGTTGTTCCAAGTAAGTGACTACCGTGTCCTTTTTGTGTCAGAAAATATTCGAAATTGATATGTGATAAAATGTCATGTTAAGCTAACTTAAGGTTCCCATAATTTGCCCTTGTTTCCTATGTGATTCATCTTGTCTATTTTCTTGATGTGAAGACCACCTCTACATTTATGCATGAGGATTTGTAATTTTACTTTCCTTATGAGTATTGTTTTCTGTATTTATTCATTTATTAATCCAAGTCTTTTGTTCTCATTATTATGCTCTGCATTTATACGGTTCTATCCTCTTTATCCTTTACAAGCTGCTGTGGCTTCAAAATTATTGCTTGGTATTTATCCACTGGTAATTGCTAAACTTTACAGTTTTGCATGGCAAAGTAATGCGCAAGGTGGGTGTAGAAACCATAGGTGTGGGAGGATTGAAGGTTACAGGGTTCCTTAGAGAACAAATGCAACAGAATAATATCAATTTTGAATCTTTGTACACAGTTCGGACATTGAAAGAGGTATGCATTTGCAATGGTACTTCTTTCCCTACTTAATTGAGCCCAAATCTTTTACGTTTGCAATGGTATTGTTTTTTTTTTTTTAGATGATAAATATAATATAAAATTCTTTGTAATGGAAAATTTTAAGAAATAAAATGTTTGTATTTTCTTTCACTGGTTGAACTTTCTATGAAGTCTTCATTTGTAAACTTCTGCACTTTCTTGTAAAAGCAGCTATGGTTTCTTCTAGTATTAATGATCATGGCCATAATTGATAAAAAATTAAAAGAACTGCACAAGTTTAATGCATGCAGTTATCTCCCTTTGTTTGATCTTTACCCCCAGCTTTATATTCTTTGAATTCTGAATTTTTTTGTTACGCCATGAGGTTTGATACTGATTATCTTCTTAACACATAAATCAAACCTGTATCCTAGAAAAAGCTCAATTTTTGGTTTTCCCAGCCTGCTTCTGCAAGTACTCACTTAACAAGACGAATGTTTGTTTAGCTTTTAGCATTGTTATGAATACTGTTTCTTGTTTTGTACCTTTACTGCATTCAGTTGAAGTTCATTTTGACGGCTTTTATATTCTTCTTTGACATTTCACACTTCATAGTTTTCCTCTTCAAGCATGCCTGTAATTATCAACATTGTATTTAACGAGATAGTGCACCTTAAAGGTCATGCTGCTTGCACCTTCTTGAAGGATCTTTTCTTGTTTTTCATCCTCAAGCTTCGGTTTTCCCTATCTAGTTTTTACTAAGCTTTCACATAAAAGTGACTGTTCTAAGTTGTGCTCCATGCTAGATTGTAGCTCATTTTGAATCAAAACTACAAATTTGCTTCTATTTTGCTTATCATCAACATTGACATCATAAAATTTAAGTTATGTTGGCATTACTGCAGAACCTTTGTTATGTTGCTGCTGATTATAATGCTGAACTGTCTAAAGATACACGAGCGTCAATAAAAATCCAGGGAGGATTGTTTACTCTTTCACAAGAACGATTTAAAACAGGGGAGATCTTATTCCAACCACGAATTGCGGGAGTGTAAGTCATGTTTTCCAACAACCTAACCTCATTTTTTTTTCATGCAAGCATGATTGTCACTACATTCCTCTTTTGATGCACTTTGATGATCATAATACTTATCCTGAAGATATATTTTTTTGTAAATGCTTCTGCTTACAAAACCTAGTATTTCAATTATAATTGTTGCTGAAAGATTATCTGACTACTTCTTGAATGTACTATGTTTTGTCGTTTTACATCTTTCTCCCAATTCAATCAACAGAATTTCCTTCTTCGTATATGTTGTACCATAAAAACTACAAAACCTATTCTTGGTTAAAAATGTTTAATTGCCCCTTCATACAGGCGTGCAATGGGTGTGCACCAGGCAGTAGCACTTTGCATGGACCACTGTCATGCTGCAGAGTTGACTGGTGATGATTCTTGGTTTAAAACTGTGGTTTTATCAGGAGGGACTGCATGTCTACCAGGACTAGCAGGTAGATATATTCAACAAAGAAAGTACTAAAGACAGATGCATACTAGAGCTGACTTGAAAATGATAAGAAATTTACCTAGCTACCTGGAAAATCAATTCAAAAGCATGCCAGATTAATTGTGACTGGATGTATGTATGTATGTCCAAAATATATGAATATTTGTCATCATTATTTTTTTCAGAGAGGCTGGAGAGGGAACTGCATGGGCATCTTCCAAAATCTATTAGGAATGGAATAAGAGTCATTCCTCCTCCCTATGGTGCAGACAGTGCATGGTTCGGAGCAAAACTTGTTAGCAATGTAAGTAACTTGAGAAACAAACTTAAGGATGTGGGAAACTGGAAATTTCTACTGCTAAGTTTTTTGTTAGTATGAAGTGTTTATCCTGAAGTTAAGTTTGATTTCTAGAAACTCTTAAATCAGTCTTATTCATGTACTTTAGCATCTCTTTGCCACAAGCTAATCCATTTATCCATGACATATCTAATATACCCGTGTTTCCTTAATTTTGTACAGTTGAGCACCTTCCCTGGACCATGGTGTGTGACAAAGAAGCAATTCAAACGGAAATCCAGGAGTGCCTTTGTATGGTAAAGCTTGTTTTAGCAATGATAAAAGTTGTCGAAAATATTCTGTCCAATTGTATTTATCCCACTCTTGATCTGCCTCGATCATATTTACTCAAGAACTTCGTGATCTTGTAATGTTCGAGTATAAGCAATCCTTATTGAGCACTGAATAGAATATAGGCCTTTGGGTTTTCCTTCTCTATTTGAAAGCTATTACATGGGAATAAGGAACATGATTGAGCTATCTATACTCGGTTTCTCCTTTGGCAGTTGGAGAAACGACTGTGTTTAAGAGAGCACTAAGCTTTTTATTATTTTCTCTCGCTTCTCTTGTCTCTGCTAGTTGCCTAGTTCTATTGATTCATTTAGTTGATTTTTTTTTTTTTCGTAAATTCAATTTGTAGAGTTTCTTGTGTTTTGGGCACGGTTATTAAATTCGATTTGACTCGGATGATCGGATCGATTGGACCACGACTCGACAAACAATCCGAGTCGATCCAACATGAAAATCGAAGAGTAAAAATTCGGTTTGGTTCAAAAAAAATCAAATTGAACCGGAACTCGATGACTCGGATCAGACTCCGATTCAACCTAAAAATTCTGCGTTTTGAGAAATAAAATCCTAAATCCTTAAATTCCCTTCCCTTTCTTTGCATCCATTTTGGATTTCATGTAGCCATCTCCTCTTCTCACCTCTTCTTCATTTTTTCTTCACCTGGAGCGAGACTTATGTTTCTTTAGGTGCGGCATTTGTTTCTTTGTTTCTTTACTGGATATTTTGCCCTACGGCTCTTAAAATTCCTAAAGATGGCAAGGTCTGCTCTTCCTTCGTTTTTGTGTTCCAACTCAAAATGTCACACTTATTGATTTATGAATGTATAGCAAATTACAGTCATATATATTGATCGGAAAATGTATGAAAATATCGAATTGCCGGTGATAAAGAAGGCTAGTGTAGATCCCAAAATCAACTTCATTGAGTCTACTGTGGGTGATGGTCTCACCATTTGCAGGCGTGTCTACTAATCATGTTCTCCCAATAAATATATTATATTATATAAGTAGGGGCAACAACGAGGAACTTTTTAAAATTTGGTGTTATTTGAAAATATAATTGGAAAAATGGAATTATTTTTTCAGTGTTTAGAGAATTGGGGTCTCTTATTTCATTCCCGCAATAACTCACTGCGAAAATGAAAATGTGGAGCCGGTAAGAGAATGGGAGCTGATGATGGTAGGGTCTACATGTTCATTTTCGCAACAAGCAGCTGCGGAAATGGATAATATAATTTTTCATCCCATTTGTAACGGAAGAGTTGCTTTACCATAATGGTAAAGTTGCACAATAATAAACCCAAGGTTTTGGGTTCAATTTCCATGGACAACAATATATTAAAACTTTTTTCTATTTTTTAAGATTAAAATTTATAATTAATTTTTTAAATTAAATAATTTTATAATCAATTTAAATTATTTTATATTATCTTTATTTTTTAATTTTTTAAAAAAGTAATTATAAATTTTAATTTACACTGAAAATTTTTTAAATTAATTTTAATTTTCTATTAATATGTTTCCTTTCACGCGCTATTGATATTTATATCTCAATTTCAAATTGATGTGCATTATTAATATATTGTTAATTTGAAATTAAAGTATTAATAGAAAATAATGATTAATTTAAAATTAGTACACAGATATATAAAAAGCACATTGAATTAATAGAAAATTAAAATTAATTTAAAAATTTTTTCAGTGTAAATTAAAATTAAATAATGTGTTTTGTTTCACGCGTTATTGATATTTGTATCTCAATTTCAAATTGATGTGCATTATTAATATATTGTTAATTTGAAATTAAAGTATTAATAGAAAATAATGATTAATTTAAAATTAGTACACAGATATATAAAGCACATTAAATTAATAGAAAATTAAAATTAATTTAAAAAATTTTTCAGTGTAAATTAAAATTTATAATTACTTTTTTAAAAAATTGAAAAAAAATAAAGATAATATAAAATAATTTAAATTGATTATAAAATTATTTAATTTAAAAAATTAATTATAAATTTTAATTAATTAATGTATAAAAATTAATTGTAAATTTTAATCTTAAAAAATAGAAAAAAATTAATATATTGTTGTCCATGAGAATTGAATCCAAGACCTCGGACTTATTATTGTACAACTTTACTATTACGATAAAGCAACTCTTCTGTTACAAATGGAATGGGCAATTATATTATCCATTTTCGCAGCCCCTTATTGCAAAAATGAACAAGTGGGCCCTGCCATCATCAGTTCTCATTCTCTTGCCGGCCCCACATTTTCATTTTCACATTGAATTGATGTGGGAATGGGATGAAAGACCCCAATTTCCCAAATACTGAAAAAACAATCCCATTTTTTCAATTATAATTTCAAATAACACCAAATTTAAAAAAGTCCCCAACAACGATGCATGCTTGTGCCTATCATTGAAATTAAAATAAATAACCTTAAACAAAGTAAAGAAGATTACTATGAATCTTTTTATTTATTTACTTGCTGTTTGATTATTTATTTATTAATTTTTGAGAAACGTTGGTTGATATTAGTAATAAAGTGTCATGCAGACAAATTAGTTCTCTTGATCCTTAAATTGTATTCAATCAGTAATTAATTGGTCTATAAACTAATATAACCACACACAATTTTAAGTACCTGTATCTAAAATAGATTTAATATATAAGCTAACAAACTTATGTCCGAAATCCATGCCTACAAATTAAAAATATGAATTTCTTTAACTCTTTAATAGGACATTTTAACAATGGATGTTAATTTTAATATATTAAAAGGTATCGAATTTGAATTTTTATTTTTTTTCTTTATATAAAAAAATATTAAAGTGCTTTGTTTTTAAGTATTTAAATATAAAAAAAAAAAGAACTTTGTTGGTCTTAATATAAAAAAAAATTATTGGTCTTAATAGTTTTATATTGATATTTGGTAATTAATAAATCTTTCAATATATTTTAACATATTATATTTTTATTTTTTTATAAATTATTATATTTAAAAAAATAAAAATTTTAAATCAATTCGATCCAATTAATTAACTCTTGATTCAATTGATAGGCCCAATTGATTTTGGAGCTGCTTTTGAAAATATTGATTTTGGTATCAAAAATAAAAATCCAAGGCGACTGATCCCAAAACAAAAGAAACTCTACAAATTGAAATTTTCCTTTTTTTTATGTAAATTAAACTCAAAATTTCTTTCTCAAAGCGGTAATTCGGTGCGTAGGTGCATATGGTGGACATGCATTGGAACCATTGCATTGCGTATGCTCTGGGGATTCACATTCTCTTCTTCCCATTTCTATTGATTAGCTTTTTTTCTTTGTATGCAATTTTGATTTTGAGGTGACTAAAGAAACCCTAACTTTCTATTTTACCTACATTTAAAAAAAAAAAACTCTTAGCTGACTAGTAATTCAGTGTATAAACGTATATAGCGTGTTGAATCGCAGATGTTCATTTGATATAATGACTCACATGGTGCATGTAATTATTTTAGCCTTTAAAAAACTTTAAATGGCATGAAAGTTAAAGATATGAGAGGGAGCATAATCTAAACTAATCCAAAAAACATGTTACCTAAAAAATATATTTTAATTTGAATTTTTTAAAATTTTTATATTGAATCGAGCATAATTATTAATTGAAAGGAGTTAGCATCCGGATGGATTTCAGGTTGTATGAAAATTTTGAATAAACTGATATATATATATATATATATATATATATTAGGTATTGATGAAGCCTGAAATGTCTTTAACTGTAACAAGGAGAGCTGGCAGTTCGGATAACTGGACCTGCAAAAGGGAGTGCTTGGTCGGATCTGAGCTTTAGCACTCTGAAACTTAAGTTAGTAGCTTTTAGAGAAAGAGTATTTAGAGAGAGAGAGAGTCTCAGATATTCAATACCTGGAGTCCTTATGCTTTTAGCTATTTATAGGAGATGATGGAGGAGTACTCGAGTACCTTGGGGAGCAATAACCTGCAGTTGGAGCAGGTGAGCGGTGATGTGACAAGGAGCAGGTGGAGCTTATAGGCATTGGCTTGTGTCAGTAGGCTGACAGAACGTGTTGTCCCATCAATCCGATTAGACATTGCCTTTCTGTCTTGTCTTTCTAGCTCATGCTCTTGCCCCTTTTCTCTTAATAGGCTTGAGTCATGCCAAGTGTCGTTGGGCCGACTTAATTGGGCCTTTAGAAATATTTTTTTCATAGTTATCACTTGTCCCCCCTCCAGATGGTCCGATCGGACGATTTTGACTTTTTGACGGGATTTTTGAATTGACTTGAATCTGATAAGTTGCTCTGTTCATTTTGGACAGTCATTATGCATTTATTACTGGCATGCGTGCCGAGTGTGACACTTCGTTCTCTGCTCATGCATTTAACTTTTGCACATGTATCGAGGGTGACGCTCTGTTATCCGTTATGCATTGAATGAATTGGAGACACGTGGCGATCACCCAGCAGGGAGGCGATTGGAGAATTTCAGATGTTTAGAGCTTATAAATAGGTGTTTTTTGGGGTAATTTTTCTTCATTTCTTAGTGATTCTTAGCGAAACTCTGCCATGTCCTCTTTCACGAACTTTGCCATTTCAGCGATTTCAGAGTTTTTATAAGATTACCCAAGTAATTCTTTATGATATCATTCTTACCTCTCTCCCTTGTCGGAGATGGTTTTAAGCAGCACCAAATCTATAAATGAAAGTTTCCTTGAGGCTTATAAGGGCCATGATATATACCGTGGCTCGTTCCTCGAAACTCACAGCGAAAGTGGCTAAAAGCCTTTTACAACATGATCATCCCACAAAGATCCTTATGATGGCTTGCTCAAATTTCATGGTGATGAATGAGAGGTCGCTTGTGCGTGAGAACAGTAGGTCGTTCAATTGCCATTTGTGGAAATAGCCTCAGAGACTTTACAACGGAAATTTTTCCCTCGTTATTGAAAGTCAAAGCAACCTTCTAGGCCATGCCTCCTTCAGCGTGCTTCAATTTTATATTGTGATCTTGGCCAAATTCTGTACACTTTCCAATTACTATATTGCCACTCTTCGAATTGGCCTCAATGTAAGGAAAACCGTCATCATCAAGGCTATCGACACGTTCGATTTTGATCGGTATTAGAAGATCTTCAAGCAATGTTCCCTTTGTCTCGGGTACCCGATGGCGAAAGATTTGATCGGGAGTAGAAGTTTTAGATAGAGATATAGTCGATTCTGTTAGATAAGATTTGCTTTGTAACTTGTAAGAATTTTTCATATATAAAATTCGATTTGCCTTTCAATTGCACTTTCGTACTGCAATTTCCATTTTAGGCAAAATTTATCATTAAATCAAAGGAGAATAAACATTATCAATCATGAAGAGTTCAGGGAATCAAACATGAAGGATGCGTAAATTCGAATAAGGAGAATACTTCCTGAATTTTAACTTACTTTTCAAGCATTTGCAGTACACAACTCTTTGTGATCGATTGATCCGATCGAATTTAAACTTTTCGTTCAAACGTGAGTTATGACTTAGATTTATCACGTCAGGAGCGTTAGGGGACTTTTCAGTCTTTAATTTAATTAAAATATCAGCCGATCAGCTATTTATTGGAGAATCATCTATGGCGAATGACCTTTCGGTCTATGGTGGAAGACAATCCATTCTTATTTTCAACTGAGTACTTTCGTAGCTCAGTGGTAGAGCACCACATATTATTCCCAGGTAGCTCTTGGCATTCAAGGGGTTTTGTTTCTCTCAAGGAGAAGGCCTATAGCCTTTACATCATTTTGAAGATTTGGCGATTTCATGTTTTGAGGAGATACAATTGACTCAATTGTCGTCCCTCACATTTTGGGTTCGGGATGGATATCGAACCTAGCAAGTGAGTTAATGGAGATTAAATGGAGGCGTCTTGCATCTTTGGTTCAGAAATGACATCGAACCTAGCAGACAAACTTATTATGGAGAAATATTTTTGCATTTTAGGCTCGGGATGGACATCGAGCCTAGCGAATAGATCGATGAAGATTTAAATGAATGCGCCTCGCATCTTGAGCTCGAAATGAACGTCGAGCCTAACAGAGGGACTTATTTCATAAACGAATGGATTTCAACTTTTGCATTTCCAGTTGTGTCAGGCCTAGCGATTGGAACAATACCGATCGATTGATCAATGTCCTTAGTTGTTTTGTGGAGATTCTCTTTTGGAGATATTTTAGCTAATCAATGGCTTTATGAAGATTTGGCAATTTCGTATTTACTTGTAGACTTTCGTATTTTTTGTTTGGAATAGACATCAAACCTAGTGAATAATTCGATCGGTAGTAGGGATTTTTGTCGAATTGAGCCAAACACATATCCTGCACACAGACATCAAACCTAACAAACAAACAAATAAATGAAAACATACCATTTTTCCGAAGATGGGAAAAAATGGAGGATAATTTCTTTATTAAATGTCAATTTGTACATGATTATACTTAGTACTTCTTGAGTACTTTGATATTCTGGCTTTCGGAGATGTTAGATCCTTCGAGGATCCTAAGTCTACAAGTACCGGAGCTAAAGAATTTGGAGATTTAAAAAAAAGGGTCTTCCCCGTTTAGCATTGGCTTCCCAGTCTCGGCATTTCTCGTGCTTACATTTACCTTTCTGAGCACTATATCAACCACATTGAGGGTTCTTGCCTTTTTGTATTGTGGTATTTAGTAATTCTTTATCTGTAGGCAGCGATCATGGCGTAGGCGTCTGCTTTCCTTTCTTATGTCAAATCCAAATCTCGACATCCATCTCGAATGTTCATCCATTCGAAAAAGAATGCAGACTGACAGGATAAGAAGTCGATCTGTTCTGGCATCATTTCCTTAGACTCGTCAATAGGAGATGATGGCGTTTTATAGGTGCCGGCATTTAGAGAGGTCTTGTAACACCATAAGATGATTTGTAGTTTTTGAGTCTAGTTGCGCTGCAAATGATGTCCCTTGGATTGTAAATTTTGACCATTTATGTTGTGATCGTTGTTAGAGGTTCTACCTTAATCCGTTCGGAGGAGTGGTCAATTTTACAGATTTCGTCTGGCTTTGAGTTGAAGAATGTCCGACGAAAATACCAAATGATGAAGCCTGAAATGTCTTTTTCTGTAAAAAGGAGAGCTGGCAGTCGAGATAGCCGATCAGATAGCTGGACCTGCAAAAGGGAGTGCCTGATCGGATCCGGACTTTAGCACTCTGAAGCTTAAGTTAGTAGCTTTTAGAGAAAGAGTGTTTAGAGAGAAAGAGTCTCAGATGTTCAATACCTGGAGCCCTTATGCTTTTAGCTATTTATAGGAGATGATGAAGGGGTACTCGAGTACCTTGGAAAGCAATAATCGGCAATTGGAGTAAGTGAACGGCGATGTGACAGGGAGCAGGTGGAGCATATGGGCATTGACTTGTGTCAGTGGGCTAATAGAACGTGCTGTCCTATCAATCCGATCGGGCATTGCTTTCCTGTCTTATCTTTTCAGCTCATGCTCTTGCCTCTTTCTCTTAATAGGCTTGGGTCATGCCAAGTGTCGTTGGGCCGACTTGATTAGGACTTTGGAAATGTTTTTTCCATAGTTATCAGGTATGAACGTGCATGTAATAAATTATTATTAATAAAAATTATAATTATACATTTTTATTCAGTATTTTAAGAATTCAAATTTAGAAAATCATTATAATAATAATTATTAATTAAATTAAAGTGTATATAGCAAGCTTAAAGATGCCAAACCTAATATGGGAAATCACAAAATAAAATGTTTGAGCGAGCGGACAGGCGTATTTACTTATTTCAAATATTACGTTAACGGCTTAACGCGGCATGGAGGAGAAAAGTCTTAAAGTCTCGCGAGGAAACGACGTCGTATAGTGTCCAAACAGAGACATGCATGTCATTTGCCAACCTGTCAGTCTGCCCGACCAACACCGAATCATCAACTAAAGACAGAAAGACGGAATTAATAATTAAATTCAATATTTTACTTGAATTACAGCACTGAAAGATTGAAGCTTGCTGAGCTCGTTTTCGCGTGATTTGCTGGAACCCACTTCTCTAACTTGCTCTTACTCTCTCAAAGTTTCTGCTTTTTTTTTTTTTTAAATAACATAAACTTCCGTTTCTTCTCTGTGCTCTTTCTGATTCTGCCCAGATCTCTCTGATAAAGTTTTATCCTTTTAAGAGGAAAAAAGATCAAGATAATAGATTTTTATAAACCGTGCAAAAAAACAAAATATTAGATGGAGTTGAGTAGATGTTCTGCAGTTCTTGTTTTCTTCTTGCTAATGCTTTTCTTGGCTCCTCCTTCTTCTGCTTCTAGTTTTATTTTAGGTAATTCTAGATTGTGATTTTGCCCTTTACTTGAATTTCTTTTGGGATACAATTTTTATTCGTGTATTTGTTGTTGCTTTGGATCCAGATTCTGTCTTTGAATCCCATGCTTCTACTGCCAGGAATCTGCTTCAGGCTAAGAAAGGTTTTTCTTCTTCTTAAGATTCTTTGCCATTTTATCTTTTAGAAGCCTGTTTGGATTGTGTGTTTTGATTGATCTCCATTGTTTGGTATAATTGAGTACCATGTTTGGGATACAAATTTTATTTGTTTAGGGGTTGGGTCAAGGGGGGATTCAATTTTAAACTTTGCTGCTTAACATTGGGGAATTTATGTCTCTTATCTAAGTTGTTTATGTTGGCATGTTGCTATTCATTTATGCTCCTTTTTTCACTGGGTAAGTAATGTTGTTGCAAGGAATATTATGTTTTGTGTGTTTCTATGTCGTGTTTGATTTCTATTCTACATAAAATGTTATGAATATGGTGGAGTTTGTTTTTGGTGAAGTCGATTTGTATTGACAATGAAATCACCATTCGGTTTAACCACTCCAAGAAAGTATCTGATTAGTTGCTCTAGCTGATTTGGAGTGATTGTTTCTTGATTTTTCAATTCATCCATAGCTTTTTCCCTGGTTTGACAGTTATTGATATGGTTTGTTAAACCTTATAACAAATCAGTTTTGAAAACCTGCATTAATGTAATATTTGGTACTGAGAAATATTGATTTATTAAACTAATTGTTGTAGTTTTCCATAGTTTAAATCTTTGTTCCTTGGGTAGAGATGAGATGCTGCTGATGTAAATCATATGTGCAATTGTTTTTTCAGTTTGCCCCATCTGATTCTCAAAAATTAATTCATTTCAATATGGCCTGATGAGAAATTCATCACCAAATTCTCATGACATGGTTTCATGGTTTTATTGATAATTAGCCAATTTGAGTTTACAGAAAATGTTTGTTAAAAGGCTTGCTTTGCCCTTCAAGTGTTATTTATTGTATGCATTACACATCACTGTAGATGTAAGTCTTTTGAGCATTGGTTTGTCTTTGAAGTCTTATTTTTCCATGAGATCTCATTATTTGAGATTTTGTAGTTTGCTTGTTTGTCTTCCAATTTATCATTTCTTCATAAAATGTCATTTCTTGGAATTCTGTAGTGTGCTTGCACAGGTATGAATCACGCTTCCACTAGCATGACTTAACTTGCTGAACATGACCTTTGAATCTAACTTCATAAGCTACTTTTTGAGTTTGAAAGTTTTACTAATCAAAATAAGATTCTAATGCATATGTCTATTGTTACTTGAATGTCACTTTGGAATATTTTTATCCCCTTAAGGACCCATTGACATACTTTATGCTAATGAAATTAGAATATCATATTGGAGCTAAAAAGATTCAGTCCTATTTGGTAATGTCTGGATTCAGGACTTTAAAATCCGTAGATACGAGCAAAATCCGTGGAACTCTCAAGACATCTAGGTGTTTCATTGGCCTTGGGTTCCAAGAATTTTGACAATCTCCTTTGTCTGGTAGGCATGCAAAGTACATGGCCATTAAGGTTAAATAGATTCTGTCATTCATGAAAACTAGGGATGAAATAAAAATCCATCTGCTATAGAAGAGTGGGAGTGCAAATTCTTGGATTTGTTCCATCTATCTGCAAAAGAAAACATATTGTATGCTTTAAACTCAAAGCCGGAAAACCAAACATCCCAAATTTCTCCAATCTTTATTTTCTGGTGGTTAGTTGCTGTCTTTGGTTGACTGGTTCCTATACTCATGCACGCATCTGTATTGATGGGAGTGAACTTGACAGAATCATAACAGAGAAGAATGATGAATAGCAGTCTCCAATTTTAAGCTGAAATGTAGTGCCTCTCCTTCATTCAGACCAGCAGTCTGGTCTTGGTTTCATAGCCTAAATGACTGCTCGGTAATCTACAGTCTATATAGGCACATGTTTCCCCTCTATTGATCTGTTATGCATCTTACATTTTTTTTCTTGAGTTATGCATTTTTTAGATGAAAAATTACATTCTAACAATGAAGTATTTTCTTACTTTATCTGCAGCCTGCTCAGTAAACTTTGAGTTTCTCAATTATACAATCATCACGAGCCAATGTAAAGGACCCAATTATCCTCCGAAAACCTGTTGCGCAGCATTCAAACAATTTGCTTGCCCTTACGCGGATGTCTTGAATGACTTGACTAATGATTGTGCATCAACCATGTTCAGCTACATTAACCTCTATGGAAAATACCCTCCTGGTCTTTTCGCTAATGAATGCCGGGAGGGAAAGCTTGGTCTTGAGTGCCCAGCGACACCACCATCAGTATCTGCTAATGATACTGGAAGTCAGATTATTCATGTTCCATCCCAACTGTTTATGCTTACATCTGGTTTGCTAGTGCTGTTATTCCACTTATTTTGAAGGCCCAAACTGTTTCCATTCTTTTATGAACCACGCCCATATTAAATTACATTATACCTTTATGAAAGGCATACTGAGAATTTACAAACTTGTGTTGTATATCGGTTTGGATTTGCTGCTCCCAAGTAGAGACCAGAGCAATTTGTTGTATTCAGCAAATGAATGAATGAATGATTCACAATCAAATATATTTGGTGAAATTTACATATATTATCCCGATTCAATTATTTTCTTTTCTAAAATTATAAAAATCTTAAAAATAGCACAGCTATAAGAAAACCCATCTACTGTAGTGCACATAGTTGGATCGAAGATACATGTTTTTGATCCAATTGTATACTGCATCTGCAACAAATTCCATGCTAAACTAACATTTCTGTTTTGAGATTATGCTAAACTAGCATTTGTTTGGTGATGAGAAATGATAAATATCCAATAAGATCTTGGATAGTGTTTATGTGGGTGTGAGTGAATGATGGTCAAGGAGTTCGAAAAAGATATTTCCACTTTTAACTACCTTTAAGGAAAGAAGATTATGCAAGAAAAGTTCGCTGTTCTACAGCTTTGAGCATGAATAACTATTACAGTGCTTCTTATTGCTTGACATCATCATCTCTTCCAACACAGAAAAAGGTGAAGTTACCATTGATTGCAACCAAATCTAAAACACCAGCTCCTCTTTTCCTGCTTCAGATATGCAAATCCTTTCAAGAAGCAACCCAATTCCATGCTCATTATGTTGTCTCAGGACTCCTCAACCACCCCATCTGCACACGGAGGCTCCTTCAATTCTATGCTGCAAATTCTCATACTCATTATGCATTGTCAATCTTTGACACAAGAACTTCTCCTGATGTTTTTACTTATAACATTTACTTAAAACACCATGATCAGAGGACTAATTCTGGGTAATACTCCTTATGCTGCTATATTATTGTATGCACAGCTTTTACTTGTATGCCTTGAACCAGAAAATTACTCTTATGCCTTTGCCCTTAATGCATGTTCTCAATTGAAAGCTGTTGCTGAGGGTAAGCAAGTACATTGCCGGATAATTAAGACAGGAATTACTCCAGATACGCACGTTCATAGCTCTTTTATTCATGTGAATGCTAGTTCAGGTAACTCAGACTGTGCAGAACATGTTCTTAGGGAATTCTTGGAAGAGAATACGGTTGCTAACAACTCCATGATTTCTGGGTACTTGAGTAATTGTCAAGCAGACAAGGCTCGAGAGTTGTTTGATAAAATGCCAGAAAGAGATGTTGCATCATGGAGTGCAATGGTAACAGGATATACAAAGAACGGTATGCATTCTGAGGCATTAGCTCTGTTTCGAGATATGATGATTTCGAATTCACAGATCGTGCCAAATGAATCAACATTGGTGAGCTTGTTATCTGTCTGTGCACATTTAGGTGCACTACATCAAGGAAGATGGCTTCATGCATATATTAATACAATCAAGGCTAACATGAGTACCAAACTAAGTACTGCTCTCATTCACATGTATGCAAAGTGTGGTGACATACAATGTGGCTATGAGTTGTTCCGAAAAGTGCCTCAAAAAGACGTTGTTACTCGGGGAGCTATAATTTTAGGCTTTGCTATGTGTGGACAAGCTAGAAAATGTTTTGAATTGTTTGAGGAGATGCTTGCAGAAGGCGAATATCTGAATGAAGTAATTTTCGGAGCTTTATTATCGGCCTGCTCTCATGGCGGTTACATAGAAGAAGGAAAGCTCTATTTCAAGAGAATGATACAAGAATTTGGGATAAGACCATGTATTGAACATTATGGATGCATGGTAGACCTCCTTGGGCGTGCTGGGCAGCTAAAAGAGGCAGAGGAGCTCATAATTTCAATGCCGGAAGAGCCTAATGCAGTTATATGGGGTGCATTCGTTAGTGCTTGTAGGATTCACAAGGACCTTAAGAGAGGGAAATGGGCATTTCAGAAGTTGATAGAGGTTGAACCAATGTCAGGGGACAGGTACAAACTAGGAGGGCTCATGTTTGCCAATGCAGGAGACAAAGAAGAAGCTAATGAGATAAGGAAGATGATCAAAGATGGAGAAATGGAAACAACTTGTGGGTCTAGTTTCATTGAAGTAGATGGTGAGGTCCATGAATTTGTAGTTGGGGATATTATTCATAATCAGGCTAAAAATATATATATGGGATATGAAAAGCTCTTAATGCATTAGTTGAGACTGCATAATCAATATAGAAACTAATGAATTGCAGAGTTCATAGATTCATCTTTTATTTGTTAATACAGATTAGGCACCAATTCAAATTTTCATCTTAATAGATTTTTGAAATGTAATAATTTATGAACAAACCTATTTGACGAGTTGGATCGGAATATTTTGGACGGATTTTTCGAAAAGTCCATAATTATTTTCTACAACATAAAACTTTTAAATTTTTTAAATTATTGATTTGAAAAAAATATATATATAAAAAGAAAGTTTTTGTCGAATTCGTACATGTTAAAAATGCAACAAAAAATTATGAAAACAAAATTTAACTAAGTAATTTAAAGAAAAAATATTATAGTGAGAAAAATAAAATGATCATGGACTTAATTTGAGAAACTATACGACCAAGCCTGAAATCGACCCAAAACTATTGACTTGAAAATAACCCGATTTATGACTCCATATGAAATCGATCTGACTAAAATCTGTTGGATCCGACTTTACCCCCTTTTTTTCATGTAGATCAAGAAAATTTTCTTTTTTTTTTAACCAAGGAAAAATGTCAGTGTCATTGAATTTATGTATTTTTACTTTCCTAATATTTTTCAATATTAATTAAAAGTATATTAGTAAAATAATAATAATTTATATTTATTGATTCATATGGAGATTAAATAAGGATATATTAACGATTTAAATTTAACTATAAGTTGGAACTTGGAACAAATAGAAAAGTAGAAAAAAAAATTGTCCTTTGGAACGGATGAAGTGTTTTATTTAATATCTGACTATTAACTATTTTAAATATAAAAAACCAATATAAAAAAATCAGTTTAATTTAGCAGTTTCTACTAACCGAGAGTTAATAAAGAAAATATTACAAGTTTTTGACAAAATTTACTGGCAATTGTTTACATATTAAATTACCATTATATATATATATATATATCATTGTTAATTGAAAACTTTATAATTAATAGGGGACTATCATAATATAAATAAAAATAATTTATAAACTGATGAAAAAAAAAACTCCAAAATGAAATATTTAAATAACCAATTAAAATAAAAATTACCTTAGATTGAAAAATATTACCAAACATCGTTAAAAATTAAAACACTTAATTGTTAAAAAAAAAAGATTAGACCGTAAAGAGCAAACTTTTCACAGTTTCACCAATTGTGAAACAAAAACTGAAAAATTGAAAACAAAAGGGCTATCAAACAGGCTCAAATAAAACTTGGAGACAGCAATGAGAATTAAATAGAAAATTTTTACTGCCATGATATCCCAGCCAAAAAGTCTGGTTTATCAACAAGTTTCCCCACGCCGTTGACTATGGGCAACAAAATACTTCACAGGGAAAACTCAATCTCATGACTCCCCTTTTCTCCCTTTCAAAGCCATTTAACATTCCACAGTCTAAAGTGCTCATTAGCTTAATGAATGCTTACCCAGCTTTACAATAGACAGGGTCAGAGGGAAGGAGGAAACAAATAAATGAAATATGTACGGGTAACACAACTCATTTCATTCTTGTTCATGTTCTTACACTTTCCAAGCTAAGATTAGGATCAACTCCTCAACTAAACTGTAACTTTTGTAACAGTGATTGAAATTTAAGAGAAGGATTTTCAAAAGACAATGGAGAGGGATACTCCACCTAATGTTTACTCTAAACAAAGCTTCTTCTGAAGTATGGTTGTTGCTATCAATGCTCTCATGATTCCTATCTGTGTAAATCAATCTTCTTTTGGCCCCATATTCAATTATTCCGGCCGTTAAACTTCAATATTCAACAGAATAGTCTTCTTTGCTGCAAGGAGGAGGCCATAGTATCATATTAAACCCAATAACAATTAGTAGCACCATTGTATTGTTATTGTTGTGGTTTTTTTTTTTTTTTTTGCCTGCTGTTTAACAAAACAATTACAATAACAACAAAACAACAATATCGAAAATAAAAACAAACAATAACAACGAAAAAACAACAGCAACATTTATATAATAAAGAAAAAGAAAAAGATGGTGACTTTCAAAAGCAGTCCTAATAAACAAAGCTCAAGCCTCGACTTTCATTCATTTGAGTGCAACACAATGCTGAATAACGAGGCTCAGACATTCCAAAGGTTGGCAGTCAGATATATTGAAATGGATGGTGTAGAAAATGACAAATGGTAAACAGGGAATTTCCAAATGCATCGCAATCTAGATAAGTCCCATGTGTTATCAAATCCCACAATGAGGAAACATGGGGGAAAAATCTTGGGCAAAAATATGGGTTGTCTGCCTCCACCCAAGAGGCTAGTGGGTCTCCAACATAGTGACAAATCTTGGGCAAAAATATGGGTTGTCTGCCTCCACCCAAGAGGCTAGTGGGTCTCCAACATAGTGACAAACTGACACATGGTTCACAACTCCTCATGTTATTTGATAATATTTCAGTGAAATTAAAATTAAGTACTACACGATGAAGTTTACTATAGATATAATCAAGTATCAGATACTTACGTGACGTTTAGACTCACGTAAATTGTCTAGCAACTCAGCAATTTCAAGTTGTCTTACAATGGTAGCATGCAGTACCTGCAAGAACAAAATAATTGCAGATAACATGATCATCAATTCAATCAACTATTATCAGACTTGCAGATATCTTATGCTTGTTAGTTGTAAACTTATGCTGTGAAGGCATACCCTTTTCGTTTTCTCAAGGTCAAACTCCACAGACTTGATCCTCTCTAGAGATTCCACAAGCACCTGCTCTTTTTCCAATGGGATTGCAGCAGGCTTGTTGCTAATTTCTTCAACAGCCTTTTCCAATCTCTCTAGACGCTCTATACAGGGGCGCACATGGTCTTCGTTAACAGTTTCAACAGCAGTTGAATGACTATCAGCATCATGCTCCATGAGATTAGATGGGAAAATGTTATTATGCCTTCTCCAAAATTCAAGTTGCAGACAGCGTAAAAATGCAACTAGTTTGGCAAAAAATGATGTCAGCACTCTAACCACACACAAATTATGCCTTCTCAAAATCTTTTCCTTTACAAAGTCCAACCAACGGCTGATGTGACCTGAATAAGCATAAATTTACTATCTCAGTCCCATTAATACATGCCCAAACAACCATCAGCAGACATATAGGTTAGAACCCATAAATCAAGAGCCTGCCTAAAGTTAAATTTATATCAAACTTCATAGCCACAAAGTTCGTTGTCTCTATGTCTGCTATTGATCAATGCAAAAAGCATAACAAACCTTCAAGATTTGATGTCACTTCACTAGAAAAGTTCCCCAAATCATTGGTTTTAAAAGATTGGTCTTCAGAATGTCCCACTCCTAGGCTGCTTTGAAAAGCCTTCTCAACCAAAGGAAAACTATCATCACAACTATAATAGGCATTTGGATCTGATGCTCTGACCTGCAAAATTCATATTTAACAATTAGAATATAGCATATACTAGTGTTGGCACACACAAACATCACAGTTGATTTGAATCCTAAGTGAAAACTTACTTCTTCGTGAACAGGGGCTAAACGTGGAAATCTTGAACTCTGATCAACTGGGGAAGAGGGATCATCAATATCAGACCCTGATTCTGCTGCTGATGTATCACTATTTCTTCCCTGAAGAACAAAGAAGATATCAAATATTCTTTGACAAGATATACAATTAACATTAATACAGTTTTTGTCATGGGACTGAAACCTGCCTTTTGTGATCTCATCTGAAAAGATGAGTCAAATTTCTGCTGATTATTGGACACTCTGGTGATTTGTCTAACAAAAGTTGCTTCCTGATTACGTACAAGCTGCAAAAAGGAAGATGTGTTAATTTAAAGATGCAAAGTCAACATAAAGGTTCAAGCCTTTTATTAATGCCCAAGGAATTAAACCAACTTGATGGGCACCTACCTTCATTATATTAGGATTGTTCCAAGGACCTTTATTTGATCTAAGACACCCTCCTTCATCAGAACAGGTGCAAGAACCACCCAAGAAATCTGGCAATTGACTGAAATGGAAACAGTTAAATTTTTTTATAGATGTTACCAACAAACATACAGGATCAACAGAAACTACGCAGACCTGGAGTCAATAACTTCCAGCAGCCTGGGCAGGGACTTGGGCTCCAAAACCTGCAATTTCAATAAAGTTAAGTGCACCTACAAAAAATTAGACAAAAGGTACAATAAAAAATTATATTGCTGCACTCATATTCTCTACCTGTATCTTTGCAATAGTTCTTGCATCAAGAAATTTCTGTGCCGCAGGCCAAAGCATCTTCTTAAAACCGGGACCAGCATTAACAATGTACATCTGATGCAGTGTCTGTGAAGTTGCAGGGTTAGCATTTAGAAACCAATCAAACAGAGCAATAGAAACATTTTCAAAAAGACTTTAATACCTCAGGGTAGTAACTGTTATCTATCTTTATCATGGAAGCCAAGAGATTTGCAGCAGTCCGTGTGAAATTCTTAATGCCCTGTTTTTAACATAACATCAATGACCAGTTCAAACTCTGCATAAAACGATTTGCAATAATTGTAAACAACCAGATACTGATCACGGCAGAAAACCTATGAGCATCCAAGTGATAGTATGCTTGTATCTTTTATGCTTTCCCAAGTCCATGACTCCAAAAAGAATGACCCACAAAAATTTACTGAACTGAATTCATCTTTTCCCAACTCCTCATTGACCATATAAGCATACTCCACTTGAACAAAAGACTCCACAGAACATAAATTTCAGACATCAGATAAATCTTCAATGTGAAAGCCCAGGTAGAAAAAGTTGTAGCTATAGACTGATGCAAATATATCCCCCTACAATGATACCAAAGTTCCAACAGGAGATTCTATTGGTTATATGAGGGTCCTCATTCAAGTAAGCAAGGGTTACAGGGATGCAGTTTGACATACCAAGCCATGCACATCCAATATTGTTGTTGTTGAACATATTTGTCTCTTTGCAGCAATTGAACATGCAGGGAATTTCTCCAGTATAGCCCTCTCAAATTCTTGAACATGGTACTTCAAATATCGGTCAATGGTAGTGATTCGCATTAGCCTACCAGGATGAGCTTTTCCAAGCCTTTCAATGTAGACTGGTCGACCTTCTTTATCTACTCCATGGTAACCCTGAGGATAATACTGCAACACTTCTTCCAGCTCCTCAAACTCAAAATCCTAAACATTGATAATTTGTTGAGTTTACTGCTACACTTTGAACAATAATTGAACTAATATGATTGGCAGGTTTCACAATCGATATATTTTCATGCATAGGCAATCATCAGAAATTGAAATGCTACCAAGATTTTGCCCATTGAATTCAGCTAGTGATGCAGCTCTATTTTTGTTATTGGATGACATATTTTCAACTTGGAAAACATATAAGATATAGCTCCTCCATATAACAAAATAAAGCTTTACATCCCAGTTAACCACCACCAACAAGATTAAAGGCACATATTAATTTCAGTACCTCCAATATGGTGTCTGTTCCATACTCTTTCCTCCAATTAAGCATTTCTTCCCACATCTGGATTGTTTTTTCCATATTAAACTCTCTAGCTTTCAAAAATCTACAGGCATAGCAATTATATCAGAAAGGGAATGAATTTTTTGGCGAATTTGTTCATGCAGCTGCAAGGCAAAGCATTTGTTCAAGTTCATAAAGGGTTGACAATGAATACCAAATGAAGTGAGTGACTAACCTTAGGAAAGTATAATAGTCATCATGCCTAGGAGGTAATAAATTCCTTTCAAGAAGTCTTTGCCGCAGTTCTAGCACAGCACTCTCCTCTTTTTCATCCCTTATATCCTCAATGGAAACAGAACAAACTCTATAATCAATTTTCCTCTTCCCTCTTTTCTTAAGAGAATGAGCGAACTTATTCGAAGCACTTAATGCCTTTTTCTTGAAAGAGCCAATTTTAGATCGCCGTCTATCTTCTTCAGAATTCTCAAAATCAGATTTTCTCTCTCTAATTTCATCACAGGCCCCAATTCCTTCTGAGCCTTCAATATAACAATAAGCATTTGAACACCAAGAGTTAATAGTTTTGAGCTTAGATAAAGCATCAAGCAGCTTTCTAAGGCATTGTGTTTGAAATACTTTCCAACTATGAATCTAAGACCAGCTGAACATACCTGACATTTCTGCAATACGTGAAAATAAACCCTAACTTTCAGATGCCGAGAGAAAATTCATAGCCACCTCGCAGGCATATGTGCAGCTCCTCTAGACTGTCAGAGACAAAAAAACATAGAACAACAATGAATAAACTGCAGATATACGAAGAAAATTCAATAGATAACTGTTTAAAATAATGCAATAAACTTCATTTCCCCAGAATATAGAAACTGAAACAAAACCACTGCGCAATCGAGCTCCTGCACAAAAATTATCAACTTCCTCCATATATAACCTCGCGCAATTGCCCATTTTTTAACCCAACCTTCAACAATTAAGAAAAATGATAAACTATACAGCTCTGCTCAAAGCACCCTTCTTTCTTTGAGCAACTTCAAAAATAAAAATAACCAAAAAAAATTTAAAAAAAATCGTATATGTTGAACAGCGAAGGATCTGAATCATCTAAATTTTCAGATAAAAAAGAAAAGGATAATTGAAAGTGCAGAGATTTAAGATTTATATCTATTACTAAAACCAACCATGAAAAAAATCATGACTTGCTGTGTAAACTCAGCTAACCAGTTTCCACGAACTTTAAACTATGACAAACACAAGTGAAGAAACAAAAATATAAAACTTGATCATCCAATACCCACCAAAATCGTAAAAGAAAAAGCTCCTCAAGCATTATTAATGAAAGTTCAAAAACTCATAAATGAAAAACCGTTAAAAAGTACACAAACCATCACTTGTCACATTTACACCACTGTAACAAAGCTCTGAAATCTGAAACAGCATTAAATCTCAGCAGTGGCGACACTAACCGTACGGATCTCACCCATAACTCTACCATTAATGAAACCTCAAGACAAACACACGCCGGAAAAAAAAAAAAAAAACCTGAATGGTTTCAATGAGAATCCAAAACGCAACGAATTTGAAGAGCTACGCCAAGAAGACAAAGCATCGATTCAGATGTAAAGAATCATTATCGGGAGCCACGGAATTTTCTCGAGAAAATGTAGAAAATTTTCTCGGGAAAGGGAACGGAAAAAATAAAAAATACAAAAAAAGGAAAGAATGAAAATAAAAATAGCAAGTACGGATCTGAAATTAGTAGTGATTGTGTTCGTGTTATGTTTATGCTCCCTCTTCTCCTTCTTTCCCAAATGGCCTTTCTTCTGTCTGCTTTAACTCTAAAAATTATATTTTTTAATTCAAAATAATTCCTTCTGCTTTTTTTTGTGTAAAAAAAAAGAAAATGATAAGATTAGATAATAATATTATATATATATATTGATTAAGTGCTTAAAAGAATAAAAGATCAAGTGCTGAAGGTTCGAGTAAAAATGATAATGAAAAATAATTCTTTTGTGCCTTTTCTGCTTTGCTTTTTATTTCATTTATTATTTATTTATGTTATTCACCGATTCCTTGCTGTTTGGGATCTGATTTGATATGTGCACGCGTGTGGCACACCGTAAATAGATCATCAGACCGTCCAGATACACACCATCCAGCGGTTTAAATACATATACGTACCGAACTATTATTTTTGCTATTTTATGGTTATATTTCCATGTGGTTTCATTTATTAATTATTTTGAATCATATTTTGTTAAAAGTTTTATATTTTAAACAAGTCACTTGTAATGTGAGTGCATATTGAGTGTGCCATTCGATTTTTAATTAATTTATCTAATTCATTTAGCATTAAATTTAATTTAAATATGAATTCATTATTGAACCGTTAAAATTATATATAAGTAAAATCAAGCGGTGCATACCATAATATATTGAGTGCAGCAGTGTACTCAATCAAAATCCCGCACTACAATTAATTGTTACGCAAGGGAGGTCAACTCGAAACAAATTTGTTATTCGGAGATATTCCGCAGTGGCTTTGCGAAATATAACTTGAAATTTACTGTCTTTGCCGGAGAGGTGAGAAAAAAAATTTAAATTTCGTTTAACCGAATTAAACTAAAATTTTAAATTTATAATTTTTACTTTAAAAATCGATAGTTAATTAAATCGAAATTATATATATTATGAAATATATTTTAAATTTTATACTTATATTTTTCAATTTTTATGTAATTTATAAATATTATGATATATAATCTTATAAAATATTATTAAAATATATATTTTTAGTAAATAAACATTAAAATTATATGTATAATTAGCATTATGTTGTTAGTTTTATATTAAATATTTTTAATTTTTATAATTAATTATGAAAATTTTATTTTTATTTTGATTATTTTAATGGATATTATATTTAATTAGCATTTTTTATTTTTAGAGCAGTTTTAACTATTAAAAATAATATTATAAATTGTATAATTTATTAAATTTATATATTAAAATTTTTTAGTGGTTAACCGATAAACAGATCCAAAAAATCGAGTTAAAAACCAAAAATGATATAGCGGTTAACTGATAATAATAGACTGATTTAAAAAAATTATTAATAGACCGATTAACAAGTCCATGCTCATCCATATTTCCTCGTAATATAATAGTTTTCATTTTTGGAGCCATTATATCAACTAATTCTATTATTTCAAATACCATTTAACTGTCAGTAACTAAAAAACCTCTAAAAAAGTGCATTAACTAATAATAACTATTAGAGTTAAATAAGTATTAGAGTAATCAATATTTTTCAATTAACCATTAAATTTTTTTACATGTAATCATAAAAAAATTAATTTAAAATTTAATTTTATTTTAAATATTTAAAATAAAAATTACAAAACAAACACAAAAATATATAAATTTCATATCTCACTTTCAACATTTTACACTTATTATAGTTAATTATTTCAACAAAAAAATACTCGTTCCGTTTTATTTTAAAAATATATTTTTTCTATTTTTATTTGTCCCACTTTAAATATTTTTTTCAAAATTTGAAAAATAAATTTACATGTATATCCCTATTTATTATACATTTTATTAAATATTTCTCCTTTTTATTACTCTTTACTTTTAACTAACATTAAATGAAATTTTTAAAAATATAAAATGATATTTTTGTCAATTACTATATTTTTTATAAAATTGGTGTATTTTTATTATTTTTTTATTTTCTTAAAAAATAAAAATTTACCTTTTAAAATGGGACAAAGAAAGTAGTTATAATATGTTTATTGTGAATTAACACATTTTATTTTATCATAAAAAGAAACCTTGCACAAAATCAAATGTTAACATGTGGATTATAAAATATAAAAAATATCATTAAAAGCTATTAAATAAGACATAATTAAAAATATAAAATGGTATTTTTTTCAATTACTATATTTTTTTTATAAAATTGGTATATTTTTATTATTTTTTATTTTCGTAAAAAATAAAAATTTATCTTTTAAAATGGGACATAGAAAGTAGTTATAATATGTTTATTGTGAATTAACACATTTTATTTTTTCATAAAAAGAAACCTTGCACAAAATCAAATGTTAACATGTGGATTATAAAATATAAAAAAATATCATTAAAAGCTATTAAATAAGACATAAATACCAATATATTATAACAAAAATAAAAGCAGACGTATATACCGATATATATATAATGAAAAGTTGACCAATTACTCTCTATAAATATTACTTTACAAAATTAATGAAAATGGCATATAATTGAAATATATTTTTAAGTAATAATTTTAAAGAGAAATAAAAATAATAATACAATGTAAATATTATTTGTTTAATCATAGACCAATGATCAACTGGTACTAAAAAATTAAAATCAATAACAAAAAATATTAAAATTAAAAGTTGAAAATAAATTCATTTTCAAAAGATTAAAAAAAAGATTTCGAAGAGATTTTTTTTCTCACTTGTAATGACTACATGTTTGGAAATTGAACAAATTTCTTCCATTTTATAGTAGGAATAAATAGTTTTTTTTATACTTTCTCCGTCCCATTTTAAATATATTTTTTCTATTTTATTTTGTTTTACTTTAAATATTCTTTTTAAAATTTAAGAGATATATTTACATGTATACCCCTATTTATTATATTATTTATTAAATATTTTTCTATTTTATTACTTTTTATTTTTAATTAAAATTAATTGAAATTCTTAAAAATATAAAAGAATATTTTTGTCAATTACTATAATTTTTTTTTATAAAATTGAAATATTTTAATCATTTTTTTAATTATCGTTAAAAATAAAAAAAATATCTCTTAAAATGTGACGAAATGAGTGATGAATAAAACAAGGTTTGCGGCAGGCAAGAAAGTAACATTTTATTGTAATAATAACAAAATTAATTTAGATATGTATTTGAAACTGAAATAGCGGTAGCTGTTGATTAAAAATATATCTAATAAATGTAATATTATTTTATTTTATTTTCCCTTTTCGTGAAAGTAATTATTATTATTTGATTAATAAACGTAATAGATCAAAATTCTTAATACTCGTAATATTATTTTATTTTCACTTTTCGTGAAAGTATTATTATTTGATTAATAAACGTAAGTTTTTTAATTGGAGAAAAAAGTATAATTAGCGGGAAGAAAACGCAAAAGCGAACCGACCAAAGGAAGAGGTTATAATTTTGAGAAAGGAACGGCGTGCTTCCTCATTTTCACCTTTTTAGCTGCTCTATTTTTAATTAATTATTCTTTTTTAATTCCGATATACATAATTTATTCCAGTGTTTATATATGGCAATTGTATGCTCTTTTAAATATTTTAACTTGTAAATGGAACGTTGAATATTGACAAAAACTATAAAAACAAGCTGCTTTTGTTTTTTTTTTTTTACTATTTACACACCTTTAATTTTGGAACATTTAAATACAGGAAAAAAAACTGTAAGCCCGTAAAATAATTTATAATAGACATATGTACATCGTTGAAAATAATTATTTTAAAAAGTAAACTATATACTTTAATTTACAAATAATTACCATTACACATATACTTTTACTTACAAGAAAAACTTTATCAGTTGCACACTTCTAATAATAAAGAAGGCTTAATACATAGTTGGACACTCGAACTTATACACTATTGTCATACCGCTCTTTAAAATTACGTGTTTACCACTTCAACACTTATTGTTGAATATTTAAAGTTAAACAAACCCCTTAATGCTCACTTGGCATCTCATGTGGCACCTATAATTGTATATCACGCATCTACAACGCGCGAGAGCTGATGAAATATTCTATTTTCTTTTTTTTCTCTGTACAAACAAACTCAATTTTTTCTCGAGCTTAGAGCATAGAAAGGAGTCATCGTTGGCAGCGGCGCAGTTAAGGTGCTTGCAGAGGAGGATAACAAACATGGCATGAATTTCGAGATTAGCGGAGGAGGAAAGAAGTTGAGCGAGTCTGACAAGAAGCGAGACAAGTTGAGCTTGTTTATAGAGAATTTTGAGGGTTATGAGAGCTGTGATTTTCTTATGGTGGCTGTAGAGATGGAGGGAAGATTCAAGGAAGAAATCCAAAGAAGTGAAAAAGAGAATAATGCAAAATTTATACTCAAAATAATGGATTTTCTAAATAATTAATTTCTTGAATTGGTTTCAAACTTGCATTACAACTGAAACAGAGTACAATACAAAATTTAATTAGCAAAAGCAAAACTTAAAAATTCAAATAACTAACTAATTTCCCAAAATTAATCAAAACATTTCACTTAATAGAAATTAACAATTTAAATATTTTCATAAAAAAATAGTTATTTATAGATCAATAAGTAAGAAGAGCCTTCTTGACAATCTCATCAGTAATAGCAGTAATATGAGAATCAAGTGATTTGATGACATAGAAATTAATGAGAATAAGAAAATTACCTTTGATTTTTATTGAATAGTTATTTTTCCTTCTCATCGGGTTGTCGCAAACTATAGTGTTCAAAATTGAACACCTCTAACCATAATCCACACTAGAGAATGATCAAATAAATCAAAAACTATTGGAATTACAAGGTGGCCTAATTCTCCTTAATGCTAGCAAGGAGAGAGTGGCAGCTAAGATTTTTGAAGAAGAGAGAATTTCTTTTCTTTTAAAACTCACTTAGCCCTAAAACCCTTATCTTTGATTTTTATAGCTAGGTTAAAAAATCCAACTTTACAATGGGATTGGACTCTTTAAAATTGCTAGAGAAATATTAATTGGACTTCTAGAAATATTATTAATTCATTTGGGCTCAATTAAATTCAATTTAAGTCCTTTCATAAATGACCCTTCACATAACCCATAAACTAGATTCTTTATGCATATACTTGGATTTAATCACCCGAATTAATTCTAAATCCATCCAAATTAAATATATAGGCTCCATAACACTTATGAAATATATTTAATTTATTTTATTCCAAAAATTAGGCCTTTAAGTCCTTCTATTTGGAATTTGCATGGAACCCATCCTCTGGTGGATTTTTGCACAAAAACCAAATCTCTGGGCCTCTAATATTTCTCCAATGGACCTATTAATTATTATATCAGCTCTATAACATTTATAGTTCAATAATAATTAATTATGAAATATAATATTTCAATTAGGTACATTTTGCAGAATATTTCTAAAAAGTTCTGTGAACATTTGTACTTGAGCATAATTAATTAAACTCTTCAATTAATTATTCTCTTATTTATTTCTCTTCTTCCATAATAATATCAAATATTATTATCCTTATCATTTTACCATTTTATCCTTTACTCTATATGTGTGTGACCTATTAGGTTCCTTTCCATATTGGTAGTATAATATATAATTATAAGTTCTATTCAAACTCACATGATTTAAACTTCTTTAAATCATTTTATCAATCCCTTATTGATATTTATGATACATTATTATACAAGTCATGAGCGTCCTCTAGCTAGGCATCATGAATACCCAAATATCATGAAAGTCAAATGGTTCTGACTATACCCTTCCATAGAAACAGTTACTATGCAATTACTCTTTTCATCACTCTTATCTCAATTAGATTCTGAGTATGAATTTCTATCAATTCATATAAATCTAATTATATATGTTCTATTAATTTAACCATTATTCCTAAAATATCCTTTATAGATCCCTATCTATCTTGGCATATTACTCTGGCTAGAGATTTTCTGAACAAGGCAATTATAGAATCATGCGAGATAACTTTCCTTAATAAATCTAGGATGGTGAATCCTTTATTGATTACTCAACTATCTTCAAGTAGGTCATGATATACCCAACCTCCTAACTATATTCACCTCCAGTTGGAAGTAATCAGTTATGGAGTCAAAGTATATCACTTGCTACTTAAGATAACAATGGTGATCTCAAGTCTAAGGATACTTGTACAACCACTATAAAGAGATTCCTTACTGATATAGATTTAATATCCATGTGAGGATTCTCTTTGCAGGTCTCCAATGAACTTGTTCTTCTAACAAATATCTACATGTTAGCTTTGATCATCTCCCATAATCATAGTTATGAGAACTACTGCTTGAACTATTCAAGAAGTATAACATGTGCTAGTCTATCCCGATTAATAATGTCCTATCTTGTTAATTCTATGACTAGGGATATTTAGATATTATCACATTTGCATGCAATAGACATCTCATATCATGAACACTTTCATGATTACCTTTGTACTGTGTTTATAATATCTAGGACTTCATTTATTAATTTAAGATATACAAACTCATGTATTTAAACATAGCATTAATAAATGAATGATGCCTTTTATTAAGAATATGAATTTATATATGTGAAATACATCCTTTTTACATGGGCTCTAGGGCATACTCTCTAACAATCTCTCACTTGTACTAGATCCAATCACTCATATGTCTTAAATCCATGTTACTAATATGGTGATTGTGCTTTATCTGGAAAAGTGCTTTAGTGAGGGGATCCATCACATTATCATCTGTGGGAACCCTTTCTATTTTCACATCATTTCTAGCTACTATTTCCTTCATGAGATGGTAATGTTTGAGAACATGCTTGGATCGCTGATGAGACCGTGGTTCCTTTGCTTGTGCAATGGCTCCATTGTTGTCACAATATAAAGGAATTGGATTAACAATGCTAGGCACCACTCTTAGTTCAGATATGAACTTTTTGATCCCTACTGCTTCTTTGGCAGCCTTCGAAGCAGCAATGTACTCAGTTTCTATCATGAAATCATTAGTTATTTCTTGTTCGGAACTCTTCTAACTAACTGCTCCTCCTCCCATTATGAACACAAAACCAGACTATGATTTACAATCATCTTTGTCAGATTGGAAGCTGGCATCAGTATATCCATTTGCTTTCAAACTTTCCTCTTCATATACCAAGAATATATCCTTAGTCATTCTCAAGTACTTAAGGATATTCTTGACAGCTGCCCAGTGTTCCTCTCCAAAATTAAGTTGGAATTTACTTGTGACACTCAAAGCAAATACTACATCTGAACGTGTACATAACATAGCATACATGATAGAACCAATTGCAGATGCACATGGTGCTCTATTCATGCTCTCTCTGTCCTCTAGTATCTGCGGATATATAGACTTAGAAAGGTGTTTTCCATGCACTATGGGTATAAATACTTTTTTAGAAAGATCCATATTGAATCTTTTCAATACTTTATCTATATATGTACTTTGAGAAAGACCTAGAAACCTATTGGATCTGTCTCTATAGATCCTTATTCCCATAATATAGGATGCTTCTTCAAGGTTTTTCATGGAGAATTGCTTAGATAACCATATTTTAACAGATTGAAGAAGAGAAATATCATTTTCCATGATTAATATGTCATCCACATATAAAACTAGAAAGACAATTGCACTCCCAATAACCCTTTTATACACACAAGGTTCATCTTCATTCTGTGAGAAACCAAACTCTTTGATTATCTCATTGAATCGTATGTTCCAGCTCCTAGAGGCTTGCTTTAATCCATAAATAGATCTTTAAAGCTTGCATAACTTTTTGCCATCTCCTGATGTGAACCCTTTTGGTTGTGTTATATATACATCTTCAGTCAAATTTCCATTTAGAAAAGCTATCTTCATGTCCATTTGCCAAATCTCATAATCATAATGAGCTGTAATGGCTAAAAGTATTCTTATAAACTTAAGCATCACTATAGGAGAAAATGTTTCATCATAGTCAATTCCTTCTCTTTGACAAAAGCCTTTTGCTACTAAGCGAGCTTTATAGGTAACTATATTACCTTCCATATCGGTCTTCTTTTTGAAGACCCATTTGTACCCTATGGGTTTTATCCCTTCAGGTGGTTGAGCTAGAGTCCATACTTTATTCTCATACATAAAGTCCATTTCATAATGCATAGCCTTAAGCCATAAATCACGTTCTGAACTGTTCAAAACTTCATGATAGCTAGTAGGCTCATTGTCCTCTACTACAATTATGCCTCTATCTGAATCAATGTGAAATTCATATCTCATAGGGATAGAACGCATCTTAGTAGATCTTCTAGGATTTTATGTATAATTAGGTTCAACTGTAATCTCATCATTATGAGATTCAGTCTCGGGTTCAATCAGGTTGATCTACTTTTATTTGTGGGTCTTGAACTTTACCAAGTTTAATTTTTCTCCCACTATCTTCTTGTAGGAGAAACTCTCTTTTTAAGAAGACAACATGCCTTGAAACAAATACCTTTTGTTCTAAGGGATGGTAGAAATAATATCCAAACATTTTTTTGGATATCCCACAAACAAACATTTGTCAGACTTAACATCTTGTTTGTCTGACATTGTCCTCTTTACATAAGCAGGACAACCCCATACCTTCAAATAAGAAAGTGTGGGTTTCTTGTTATTTCATATCTCATATGGAGTAACATCAACTGATTTACTAGAAACTCTGTTCAACATATAAACAACAATTTCTAATGCATATCCTGAAAAGGACTTAGGCAAGTCTGCTCGAATCATCATGGATCGAACCATATCTAATAGTATTCGATTTCTCCTCTTAGATACACCATTATGTTGTGGTGTATATGGTGGAGTCTATTGAGATAAAATCCCATTATCTCTAAGATAATCTTGAAATTCTTGGCTTAAGTATTCTCCACCTTGATCTGATCTAAGTGTCTTAATACTCTTGCCAAGTTGCTTCTCTACTTCATTTTTGAATTCTTTGAACTTTTTAAATGCTTTTAATTATACTTCATTAGATAGATATATCAAAACTTGGAGTAATCATCTATGAAAGTAATGAAGTAGGAGTAACCTCCTCTGGCATGTGTAGTCATTGGATCACATACATCTGAATATATTAAGTCCAAAACCATTCTAGCTCATTCTCCTTTACCAATAAAGGTAGCTTTTGTAATTTTTTCTAATAAACAAGATTCACATTTATCAAATGATTCATAATCAAATGATCCCAAATCACCTGACTTGTGTAGTTTGGTCATGTATTTCTCATTTATATGGCCTAAATGACAATGCCATAAATATGAGGTATTTAGATTATCTTATTTCATTCTCTTGGTATCCACATTATGCACTTCTTTAATTAAATCAAGAACAAATATACCACTCTTAATGATAGCTTTAGCATAAAATATATTATTCTTAAAAATGTAACAACATTTATACTTTAAAGAAATGTCATAATCGTTTAATAAACAACTGAAAGAAATAATATTTTTAGATAATGTTGGAAAATAATAATAATTATTTAACTCCAGTATTAATCCACTTGGAAGAGGCAAATGATAAGTCTCTACAATTGTTGTAGAGATATTTTGTCCAGTAGCTGACTGTAGACATATTTCTGCCTTTTTAACTCTACTACTGCTTTTAAGCCCTGTAGATCATTACAAAAATGTGATTCACGTCCGGTATCTAATACCCAAGATTATTTTAAAGCAATAGAATACGTATTTATTTCAATCATATGAATACCTAAAGTAGAAGCATCAGCTTGCTTCTTCTCCTTGAGAGAACTAGATAGGCCTTGCAGTTACACTTTCAATTACCATCTTTTCCACAATGGAAGCAAGTTCCTTTGAAATTCTCTTTCTTAGCAATCTTCTTCTTGAAAATCCCATAATGCTTTGGCTGTGCCTAGGTCATCATCATCATCTTCTTCTTCTTCTTCTTCTTCTTCTTCTTCTTCTTCTTCTTCTTCTTCTTCTTCTTCTTCTTCTTCTTCTTCTTCTTCTTGTCTTTAGCAAAAGTGACAACCATGACACTTTTTGAATCCTTCTTGAAGGATCCATTAGCCGTTTTGAGCATATTGATTAACTCAGGAATGGTTACTTGGATCTTATTCATGTTGAAGTTAAGCACAAAAGGTACAAAACTTGGAGCCAACAAGTACAAGATTAAATCTATGTATAGATCATTATCCATTACATAACCAAGTCTACTCAAATGCTTAATATACCCATACATCTTTAATGTATGAGTAGCAGCCGAAGTGCCTTCCACCATTTTGCAGCTAAACAGAGCTCGAGCTATCTCATGTTGCTCAGTTCTAGCTTATGAAGAATAAAGCTCCTCTAGATGCAAAATGATGATTCTAGCATCCATCATCTCATGTTGCTTTTGAAGCTCTGAGGATATAACATCCAATATTAGACATGTCGTTGCTTCATTATCCTCTATGTATTTTTGATAAGTGCCCTTGATCTCATTAATGGTATCATCTGATGGAGTTGGTGGTGGATCTTTATCCAAGACATAATGGATCTTTTCAACTCTAAGAAAAATTCTCACTTATCTGATCCAATCAGAATAATTGCTGCCAACCAACTTGTTATCCAAGATTGATCGTATGTTTATGTTTGATGTGCTTATGATGATAACCTAGATGTGAAAAAGAAAACATATGAGAGTATGTTCATATATATGTATGCATTAATTAGGTCTTTAATTAATCCATTTACTCCCACTGTTTTATTGCGAATCAATAGCCCTCACTATATAATCCGAGAAAATTCGATGGTTTTCTTAGTGGACCAATATCCAATTCTTGATATGAAATTTGACCTTGACTGTGGTCAACAAGTCAAAATCCATACCCTTGATAGGTAGGTATCTTTATACCAATTGTATCTTTACACAACTATTAGATCATTAGGTTATCAACTCTGGATGCATTCATATTATATATGCATTTCCTAATCTTGCCTCTAGAACCATTAGCCTTGACTGTGGTCAATAAGCTAATGGGCTAGCTAAGATGACCCATTTAATTAGATTCAAATATATTCAATATAATGTGAGCTTGACTGTGGTCAATAACACATACTATAAAGAACTCTGGTTCTCCTACAATTAATGAAAGGATTATATATCTTAGTATTAGTTTGAGGGATTTTAGTTAATTAAGTCTCATCATACATAGTTGGCATACATTGGTATGCATCCTATATCTATCGTATAAATATAAGAATACAAAAATGACATAGTTATGGACTTTACTATATTGACCTCCTCGAGCCAAAAGGAAAATCAAAAGGTCAAACCTAGGTAATATGCATGATTCAAATAAGTAAAAAAAATTACATTATCTTCAATCTTGCTTGATCTCCATCCAACCTATCTTGATCCTTGATAGTGGTCTCCTTATCTATCTCAAATTTTAATCTAAGTAATCTAATTACATATTACAATTTGAAAAGAAAATGCAAACCAAAAACAAGTGGCTAGGACATGAAAGTCCTCATTGGACCAAATCATACATTATGCTAAATCACATTGGGTTTTGTCTATAACTATCCATCATGCCAATCATACACCATTATATGCATTTGTAATGCATAAAGTAAAATCATATAAAAGAATATAAACTATGTTTCAACTCTTGAAACTTACTTTTGAGTTATTTTAATAATGTGATCAAATTAGAAAACCTTTTCCATTTTGGAAACTTTCCATTTTAGGCAACCTTTTTGCATGCATGTGTTCTTATCTTAATTATCAATCCAATTGATTATTAATTAATTATTTAATTAATTACTCATATTAAATAATTAAAGAATCAATTTTGGGCTTAAAATAATGGATAGGCCGAAACCTACAATTTAAACCCTAAAAGTGTGGTCACACACAAACCAGTTTTGTGTCTTTTGGACCATTTAGGCTTTTTAAATGAGCCAAGCCCACTCCAGCCCTTAAAACCCATTAATAAACTTAATTAAAGTCTATAATATTTAATTTGAATCATCTCCTGGGGCCCACCAAGTCATTCACTAATTTAAATCAAACCCGTAAACATAATTAAGCCTATTAAGTGGCTTTAATGAATTAAAATTAATCCAATTAATTCAAGACCCATTTTAATTAATCCAATTAATTAAAAACATATTAATATATCAGATATATCAAATTTAAAAGATTAAAAATTGTTCTAAACATGAACTTACTAAGAACACATAAAGAACACCAATTTATCAAACTTTTTGATTAAACTAGTTTTCATGCAAAACTTGTTCGATTTTAAATTTTGTTTGATCATATGGCTTAATATCACATATTAAACACATAAATTATTATCAAAATAATTTTAGAGTGGATAAAATTTAATTTAGAATAGCCCATAAATTTTATTGGAAAAATAAAATTCTTCACCCCTAAAGAATGATCCTTTGCATAAAAGAATCGTTTTATTTTTCATTTTATTTATTTGATCACATATATCCAGAAATCAATATTTCTCATTCATGAACAATCAAATATGATATTTTAAAGTTCATGAAATAAATAACGCAAAAATCATAACTATTTCGCGAAAATATAGAATTGTAGATTCATGGCAAAATTGTGGCTCTGATATCATGTTGGGAATTAATCGGTTACATACATCACATGTATAAGCGAAAATTAAAATTTTTAACCAATATATCTGATCTTACCATGAATATACAATATAGATATTAATGAGAATAAAAAAAATCACCATTGATTTTTGTTGAACAATTGTTTTTCTTTCTCATCGGGTTGTAGCAAACCACAATGTCCAAAATTAAACACCTCGAACCATAATTCACACTAGAGAAGGATCAAATGAACCAAAAAATATTGGAATTACAAGGTGGCCTGATTCTCTTTGATGCTAGCAAGGAGAGAGTTGCGGCTAAGGTTTTTAAAGAAGAGAGAATTTCTTTTCTTTTGAAACTCACTTAACCCTAAAACCCTTATCTTGGATTTTTATAGCTAGGTTAAAAACTCCAACTTCATAATGGGATTGGGCTCTTTAAAATTGCTGGAGAAATATTAATTGGGCTTCTAGAAATATTATTAATTCATTTGGGCTAAATTAAATCCAATTTAAGTCATTTCATATATGACCCTTCACATAACCCATAAACTAAGCCCTTTATACATATACTTGGATTTAATCATCCGAATTAATTCTAAATCCATCCAAATTAAATATATAGGCTCTATAACACTTATGAAATATATTCAATTTATTTTAATCCAAGAATTAGGCCTTTAAGGCCTTCTATTTGGAATTTATGTGGAACCCATCCTCTTGTGGATTTCTACGCAAAAACCAAATCTCTGGGCCTCTAATATTTCTCCAATGGACCTATTAATTAGTATATCAGCCCTATAAAATTTATAATTCAATAATAATGAATTATAAAATATAATATTTCAATTAGTTCCATTTTGCAGAACATTTCTAAAAGTTTTGCGAATATTTCTACTTGAGAATAATTAATTAAACTCTTTAATTAATTATTCTCTTATTTATTTTTCTTCTCCCATAATAATATCAAATATTATTATCCTTGTCATTTTACCATTTTATCCTTTACTCTGTATGTGTGTGATCTATTGGGTTTTTGTCCATATTGATAGTATAATATGTAATTATGAGTTCTATTCAAAACTCACATGATTTAAAATTCTTTAAATAATTTTATCAATCTCTTATTGATATTTATGATACACTATTATACAAGTCATGAGTGGCCTCTAGCTAGGCATCATGACTACCCAAATGTCAGGAAAGTCAAGTTGTTTTGACTATACCCTTCCATAGAAATAGTTACCGTGCAATTACTCCTTTCACCACTCTTATCTCAATTAGATTCTGAGTATGGATTTCTGTCAACTCATATAAATGTAATTATATATGTTCTATTAATTTAACCATTGTTCCCAAAATACCCTTTATGGATCCTTATCCAACTTGGCATATTACTCTGGCCAAAGATTCTTTGAGCAAGGCAATTATAGAATCATACGAGATAACTTTCCTTAATTAATCTGGGATGGTGAATCCTTTATTGATTACTCAACTATCTTCAAGTAGGTCATGATATACCTAACCTCCTAACTATGTTCACCCCCAGTTGAAAGTAATCAGTTATGGAGTCAAAGTATATCACTTGCTATTTAAGATAACAATGGTGATCTCAAGTCTAAGGATACTTGTACAACCACTATAAAGAGATTCCTCACTGATATAGATTTAATATCCATGTGAGGATTCTCTTTGCAGGTCTCCAATGAACTTGTTCTTCTAACAAATATCTACATGTTAGCTTTGATCATCTCCCATAATCATAGTTATGAGAATTACTGCTTGAACTATTCAAGAAGCATAACATGTGCTAGTCTATCCCGATTAATAATGTCCTATCTTGTTAATTCTATGACTAGGAATATTTAGATATTATCATATTTGCATGTAATAGATATCTCATATCATGAACACTTTCATGATTGGCTTTGCATTGTGTTTATAATATATAGGACTTCATTTATTAATTTAAGATATACAAACTCATATATTTAAACATAGCATTAATAAATGAATGATGTCTTTTATTAAGAATATGAATTTATATATATGAAATACATCCCTTTTACATAGGTTTTAGGGCATACTCTCTAACAGTTCAGTATCGTGGTTATCTCAATTCTTGCAACTTTCATAACAATGGCTATTTGCTCTATCTCTTTAGTGAGAGAAGGAGGAGTGACAGTTAAAGAAGTGGTAACAATGCCAACGAAGAAGGAAAGGGATTTGGAGGGTTAGGGTTTTAAGTGTTTGGCTTAGGGGATTTGGAGTTTGGGTTTAGAAGTAGAAGGAGAAGGTGAAGATAGTGTAATTAGAGGCTTTGAGTGAATTGAGAGAGAGAGAGAGAGAAAGGGTGGTGGAGGTTGGCATAGGATGATGGAGTTGCTTCTTTGATCCTATTTCTAAAGAGAGAAATGCGAAGAGAACTTTGCTAGTCAATTGGCCGCTTGAATTTCTTCTCCTGGAGGTTGTTCTCCTGCTTTCTAGCACCTGAAGCTCGTCCTTTACCTATGCTGGGCTTTTTTTTATGTTCTTTCTTTTTGCTTCAAAGTTTTCGAGTACTTGGTTAATTACTGGCTGTGAGTCATTTTTTATTATCATGCTTTCGGGTTGGAGAGCCTTGATCAGCCTTAGTCCTTATAGTAATGTTTCGTATTCTGCAACATTGTTATATGCTTTGAAGTTCAATCTGATTGCATGTTTGACAGTTATCTTGAGGGGGCCCTGGTTATGATACCAATACCTCTATTCTTACTAATGGAGGATCCGTCGACAGTCATTTTCCAAGTGATTTTCTTAATTTCTTTGACTTTTCTTTCTCTCGTAAATTATGCCATGAAATATGCAAAAGCTTAGGCTTTGATCACTTTCCTAGGCTCATATCCTATGTCAAAAGATTGTAACCTGGTCATCCATCCTCCCATTTTTCCTTCCAGGCCAGGTGTTTACAATATTTTTCACAATGGTTGGTCTAATCATGCCACGATCATATGTGCTTTAAAGTATTATCTCAAATTTTTGGTGCATATTATCAAGACGATGATCAATTGTTTGATCGAATTCTTTTTCAGTTCTGTTCCTCTTAGCAATTGGCTAGCGTAATAATAGGTAGTTATTATCTCCCTTCTTTTTGTACCAGAATGACCACTACTATAATGGCCTCAACATCGGACTGATCGTGAATAGTACTTTCCAACAGTAAATAGTATCTCCGGACTGAAAATGATACCCGAAAGTGAAAAATATTTTATTAAACTATTGAAAAGTACTAGTCACGGGTAGTCCAGAGTTGAAATTTGAAGTGAATTTGAGGTCAAATAGGCCTCCGAAAGCCAAAAGAACGAAAATCGAGGAAATTAGGGTTTAAGGTTTTTAATTGAATTTTTGATCGTTTTGGCTATTAAAAATATCAAATAAAGTCTAAAAATTATCAAAAATTATATATATGCCTAAAATAATATTTATATTATTATGGTAACAAAAAGTAAATTTTTCGGTAACACTGGTATTTTTGAATCGGATCGATAAAATTGAATTGGACCCCAAATGAACTCCGATTGGGATAAAAATTTAAGTATAGCCTATTTTTAATGTGATATAAATAATGGAATCAAATTTGAAGAGAATTAAAGATGGTAAGTGGAAGAAATTAATTAGGGCTAATAATCGAGTAATTATTGGGCCTAAACAATTAAATTGTTCAAGCCCATTTAAGGCCCAGACTATAGCCCATTTATAAGCCATATAAAAGCTCTCCCTCTCCAGCAGCAACTCACTTCTTCTTCTTCTTCATAAGTGGCCGAAATCCCTCTCTCTCAATTTCCTCTCTTTTTCTTTCAAATTCTCACAAAATCTCACCAAATCAAAGCCTAAGTAAGTAATTTTAGCCTCTCTAGAGTGTCCTAGAAAGCTCTAATCTTTGATTCAAGGAAGAGAATCAAGAGAAATCAAGGGTTAAAGTTTAGGTGTCAAAGTTAGGTATGTGAAATTATTGATTTTAATTTGGTTTTTAGGTGCCTATTACTAGATTTGGATGTCTAGAGTTCATTTTTGCTGTCAATTTTAGCATTTGAAGCCAAAATAATTGAGCTATCTTTGATGGAAATTTTGGTTTGTGAAGGAATCCAAGAAGAGGAGCAAATTTCTCAAGCTAAAGGAAAAAGAAAGGAACTCTAGGCAAGGCTAATCCATAGTAAAAGGTGTGTGACTAATTAATCCTTTTATTTCCCTATTAATTAAGTGATTTTCCTTTAGGTTTCTTAAGAAAATTTTCATATATTGGGATATAATTGCAAGTAATGTTATATTCATGTATTTAAGACCTATATATGCTTATTAGAGACCTTAAATGAAGTTAAAAGAATTTGTATGGTGGGGTTGTAGTGTAGGCCGAATGGTAATTCATAAGGAATTAATGTGAATTTGGGTGATTTTAGTGATTTTAAGCTTTTTAATGCTAATATTAATGTAAATTAATAGTTATGAATTTTTATAGCATTTATGAAAATTAAATGAATATTTTCGGAATAAATTTTAGTTAGGTATTAGTTGAAAAATGTGATTATAAGACACTGATACTGTACTGACAAGGAATAAAAAGTAAGGAAAAGCATGAAAGATTAACTAATAAAAAGAAAATTAAGAACATATGTGCCCTTAGAAAGATCAGACAGTAAAACCTAGTTCAGGATATAATTGGCTGGCCATAGGGATGCATATACCGCGGTGCAAGTTATGGCGATTTGCTTTACTATGGTTGGATCGTTGATCTCCATAGTATATTTATCATACGTACTGTCATATGTTCATATGTTATATGAGGGATGATTCTAGAGGTTATTTCTAATTCTGTTATGGCCCTGTGGGGTCCACGTCCCGTATATCCGGTCTGAGAATTTTCTGTCGGGTCTGTACTAGGGGCATATTGATAAGAAAATGCTAAAAGTGTAAAAGAGAAGCTAAAATAAAAGTTTAATATGAAAAAAGGACTAAAATGAAAAGGATTTAGAAGTTTAGGGGTAAAACGGTAATTTTCCTAAAAAGTGAAATTAATTGGTAAAAGTAATAAGGAAAATAAGTAATAAGGGTAAAATGGTAATTTGGTCAATTAATTGGATAAAAAGTCAACTGTATAAAGTTAAAGGACTAAAATATAATTTTACATGAAAAAAAGGTTAAATTAATGATTAATCAGTAAATTATAAGTTAATTAATAAGGTAAGATAAGAAAATAAGGAATAAAAAGGGGCAAACTAGTAATTAATAGTATAAAATGATATTTTTAAAATAAAAGAGAAGTTCAGGGACTAAATTGAGAATATAAGAAAGTTTATAAGTTAATTGAGAAGTTAGTCGTGCATAAAATAAATATTGCTATTAAATAAGAAAAATCAATAGTAAATCACTTAAACCAAAATTATTAAAAATATCTATATATTAGGGAAATACTATGATTTTTAGTTACCATTGGACATGTTTAATGCTCAACACATAGAATTGATTGTGTGCAGGTACAGCTAGGTTGGAGCTTGGGTACACAGCAGGAAATTGAAGCTGAAGAGTTAGAAAGAATATTTTTGTGGCATGTATATAATATATACTTATTATGTTTTGTTTTATGAGGATGATACTGTAGCAATGACCGTACTGTGTATTATTTATAGTAGTATGTGGATGAGAAATTGCAGAGAATGGATGGCATGCATGTGTTGCTTGATAGTATTTGTGGGTTGTTATGATTGGATATAAACTATTGTGTGTCTGAGAGACTGTGTAAATGTCTGTTTTTCAGGGGGCTAGTTAAGAATATAGCCATTATATTGCCAAAATTTTATTAAAAGCGTAGAAATTTCTGAACATTTATAGGCTAATGATTAATGAAAGTTATATGCATGAAGGTCATTAAGTTAAAGGAATTAAGGGTTGTAACAAAAAAAAACAAAATTTCCGACTTATTGTCTGTCCGATAAGACTGTTACAGTCAGGCTGTTATATTTTGTGGTATTAGAGCATTGGTTTAATCGGTCCTAAGATCGGAGTGGGAATAAGTATGATTTAATTTCCTGTATATGTACATGCCAATTTTAAACTAATAAAGTGTGATGGAAATCTAATGTGTACCTGCTCCTTTCTGTTTTATAGTGTAAAGATGTCATCGGATCGAGATAGATAGGTGAGGGATGGTGAAAGTGAAGCTTCAATAGGTACTGGACAGCAGAAGGCCCCACAACAGTAGGCTTCCTCTCCAGCAATGCCACCTCCACCTCCACAGTCGGACTTCCTTAACCTTATGGCTGAATATATCCAGCAACGACTGCAAGCGGGACAAACACTTTAATACTTATTGTTGAATATTTGAAGTTAAATAAACCCCTAATGATGACTTGGCATCTCATGTGGCATAAGGTGCGCTGATGTGGCACCTGTAATTGTATATCACGTGTCTACAACGTATGAGAGCTTATGAAATACTCTAATTTCTTTTTTTCTCTCTCTCTCTATACAAACAAACTCAATTTTCTCTCGAGCTTAGGGTAAAGAAACGAGTCATCGTTGGTAATGGCACGGGTAAAGTGCTTGCGGAGGAGGATAACAAACATCACGTTAATTTCTAAATTAGCGGAGGAGGAAAGATTTTGGGCAAATCTAATAAAAAGTGAGTCAAGTTGAGCTTGTTCACAGAGAATTTTAAAGGTTATAAGAGGTGTGATTTTCTTATAGTGGTTATAGAGATGGAGAGAAGATTCAAAGAAGAAATCTAAGGAAGTGAAACAGAGTATAATGCAAAATTTATACTCAAAATAAATGAATTTTCTTAATAATTAATTTCTTACATTTGTTTCAAACTTGCATTACAACTGAAACAGAGTACAATACAAAATTTAATTAGCAAAAGCAAAACTTAAAAATTCAAAGAACCAATTAATTTTCCAAAATCAATCAAAACATTTCACTTAATAAAAATTAACAATTTAACTATTTTCATAAAAAAAGTTATATAAAGATCAATGAGTAAAAAGAACATTCTTGACAATTTCATCACTAATAGCAGTAATATGAGAATCATGTGATTTGATGGTATCCTCTTTCTGTTTCTCTAAATTACCTAATGCTTCTTGCAATTCCACCTCTATTTTTTTTCTTCTTCTCTGCCAATTTCTCCTCCAACTCAGCTTAAGTCTCCTTCTTCATTTTGTTCAGCACCGCAGTTATCTCAATTCTTGCAACTCTCATAATGGTGGTTGTTTACTCTATCACCTTAATGAGAGATGAAGAAGCGACGGTTAAGGAAGTGGCAATGATGCCGGCAAGGAGGAGAGGGATTTGGAGGGTTGGCGTTTTGGATGTTTGGCTTAGCACCGCAATTATTTCAATTCTTGTGACTCTCATAATAGTGGCTATTTACTCTATCTCCTTAGTGAGAGATGGAGAAATGACAGTTAAGGAAACGACAACGACACTGACGAGGAGGGAGAGCTATTTGGAAGTTTGGGGTTTTGGGTGTTTAGCTTGGAGTATTTGGAGTTTGGGTTTGAAAGTAGGAAGAAAGGACGAAGATATTGTAATTAGAAGTTTTGAGTGAATTGTGAGATATAGAGGGTGGTAGAGACCGACATAGGATGACGAAGTTGCTTTTTTGATCCTGTTTCTAGAGAGAGAAATGCAAAGAGAAACTAAAAGAGAGAGAGAGGGGGAAAGTTGAAAAAATTTGATTTTTACCTAATAAAAATTTTAGGATTAATTACACAAAAAAATTCCAACTATAGAATACTTAACAATGTTGGATGCCATCTTCAAAATCTTACAATATCAGTCACTAATTTTAACTTCCCTTTCAATTGAAGGATTTCATCGCTATTTTATCATTCCATTTTCAATAGTGACAGAATAGTGAAGGAATAGTGACGAAATTCTTCAATTGAAAGAAAAATTGAAATTGAAAACTGAAATTATAAGATTTTGAAGATAAAATTCAATATTGTAAAATATTCTATAATTTGTACCTTAATTTGTAATTAACTCAAAATTTTATTAATTCATGTGTCGCAAAATAATTGGATAAAGACGACGAGTCAACCATGTCAAGAATTTGCATTTCACGCACTACCCACCTATGCCAAAAACATTTATTTTCTTAATAATAGACAACTATAAATGTCAAAATGGTAAACCCGTAACTCTAAAAGGCTGCAACGACAGGATAAAGTTCAATCAGCCAATTTTATGTTAAGCCTAATAAAAAAAATACACCACTTATAGATTTCAAGAAAAGATATTATCATGGTCACTTGAAAAAAATCAATTACCGACTCAGCATTTACTTAGCATTTATTTCTTAACCATTACCATAGCAATATGAAATAATATAAAACAACACACATATAATTAGCACAAAAATTTCAATTACATATTTATTTGTTAACCTTAACAATTACGCAATTAGCAAAACATTTTAATTATATATCCAACTTTACAATGATATTTTTAGGTGTATTTTGCAAACCTAAATTTTGAAAAAAATGAGTTTGATAAAAAATAACATATTGCCCAATGCACACATTATCCCACGACTATTACTAGAGGTGAGCATGAACCGATTAATCAGTTTATTAGCAAAAAAATTAACCAATCCATAAATATCAATTTTTTAAAATCACTAACCATTAATCAGTCCATTGCATTCGGTTAACCAATACATCAATTTTGATTTTTCGATTTGATTAACCAATATTTTTCGGCTAATTATTAAAATTTATAACATAAAATTATAAAAAAAATTAAACAAAATTTAATTCAATTTCAAATGTGTATATTAATTTAATGTAAAAATTACGTAACAATCATAATTTACTAGTTAAAATTCATGTTATATAGATAAATAGCTAATATTATAAAATAAATTTGATATTTATTGAAAATTATAATATGCTTAATTTTAAATCAAATAAAATTTTGAATAATATTAAATGTTATACATAAACTCTAAAATATAATAAAATGTAATTAAATGCTATTAAGTAAAATATAAACACCAATATATAATAAAAAATAATATATATAAAAGTTAATCGAATACTATATATAAATACTACTATATAATTAAAAAAATGACATAATGTAAATTTAATTTAAAATGTTATATAAATTTTATAGGAAAGGTATAAAAATAAAAATATAATATAAATATATTTTAAAATGCTATTTTATGTAAATTTTAGAGAAATAAAAAAAATTGAAAATATAAATACTATTTTCAAATAAAAATATAATATATAACCATAACCATTAACAAAAATATAAAAATTAAAAACTTTAACCGAATACATTGAATCGGTTAACTATAAAAATCGATTCGATTTTGAATCGATTATACGCTCACCCTAGCTATTACCCCCTGATTTTTCTTTTACATGCATTTTCCTTATTATATTTAAGGGGCATTGAACACACCGTGAATTCAATTAAAAAAAAAAAACACATTCCAAAAGAATTAAAAATAATTCAAAGATAATAGTTTAAAAATTTTGCCAATACCAATCGATAATATGCGCCCAAGTATAGGCTTGTTTTTAAGTATCATCCCTAGCAATTTTAGTATATAAACCACTTAAATTGATTAGAAAGTACAATTATTAAAATCAAATTCCAGATGGATAGAAAGGCATGGAATGGTATTTCTTTCATTTTTCTTGGTCAATATATGAACAGAAGTCGTGCATAATTATACAGAAATGAAATTAAATAAGATTCACTGGACCCGGCACACATGCCCCATCATACCAGTAATTTGGTAGCCTAAGCTTTAGACCCTGATTTGGACGACGCATAGCAGAAGATGTTTGCACAAAACATGATTAAAACACAACCCAATCACGAACAACATTCAAAACAACATTTTTATAAACAAAACAAGTAAACCTAAAATACACAATGTGCTACACACGTTCAAAACTTCATATCCAAGGCAATAAAAAGATTAAGGAATTATGCTGCCTATCTTAACATTTCATTGCTTCCAACAATGCATACTTTCACAAAAAAGCACAGACATATAACAAACTCAAAACACATAATCTACATAAAGTATCATACAAAATAAACTTCATCTCCCAAAATGTGCATACGCTTTCATCTATCAAGTGTAAATGCTCATCATTTTTCAATGAGGATTGCTAGTCTATACAAATTAAAGCTCAAAGAATCAAAACACAATAAAGAAGCTCTTTGTTTATGGAAACTAATTTAAAAAGAAGAAGAAGAAGAAGAAGAAGAAGCAGCAGCAGCTTTCAATCCAACAAACAAGGGATTCCTTATGAAAAGAGCCCTATGAATAAGATTTTCACGTCTTTAGTACCTCAAGTTCTTCTTCAAGAGATCAAAAATACCATAAAATCAAGAATTGGATTCAAACTTTTTTGAGAATCGGGATTTTTTTTTTTCTGGACAACAGATGCTAAATTCTAGACTCTAGATTGTCAACATTTAATGCATGTTCACATAGCCATAATTTACTAATACTTCTAAGGGAGATTGCATATTTATGTGCGCGCATCATGAAAACAAAAGCCAATAGAACCAGAACCAGGTTCTAAAACATGGAAAATGCTTCTTCTTCTCTACCCAAGTTCTAAACAGGATGTCAGGAACCATCCTGAAACTGGGTAACTTGTCCAAAACTGTGATCACCCATAATTAAGTTCATAGGATTGTACATTGTATTGAAGGTATGACACATTAACACAAGCGCATATTACATTTTCATGAACCTTCACATTAGATATATCACTATTTAATAATGTCCCATTATGCTGAAAATAACCCCCCCCATATTCCATGTTTAAAAGCAAACACATCAAAGCTGATCTAGAAGTTCCTTTAATAATAGGACCAAGCATAATATTATGAATCAAGTAGACATGGAGCCCTAACCCATGGCATATTTCTGGGTCCAGGATCGAGCAGTAGTCTCATATTTGGCTCTGTCAGTCTTGTACATGTGAGCAATCTCAGGCACCAAAGGGTCATCTGGGTTCGGATCAGTAAGAAGTGAGCAGATTGACAACAGAACCTGCAAGACAGATGATATAACTCCTTAGAACTATAATGCAAACCTAATACCACAGTGCAATCTAGTTTAATATTTTCACATTTAAATTGAAATATAAATTGTTGCATCTTGTAAGATGTATATCATAATGGGTAGGGGTTCAACTAAAGCATAAGAAATATGGCAAACCATGTATAAGTTAGAGAAGAAAAAAATGAAGCATAATGAAACGTAATACCTTGGATATTGTAAGGGCTGGGCTCCATTGCTCTTTCAGAATGTCAAGACAAATGCTTCCATTGCTGTTGATGTTGGGATGGAAAACTTTTGTACGGAAGGAAACCTATTCAGATCATGTTTACTCTTACTGTGTTAGAAGGAAACAGTGATGAAGCCAGAAACATTCATAGACAACTTCAAACAAGACATTTGACAATGCATCAGAGTTGGCAAATTAAAGAAAAAGATCTCCGCTGCCTATCATTCAGCAAAACATGACAAAAAAGCATGATGAGCTCAAGTTTCAGCCACCAGATCTACTAAACTATTGCAATCTGTATTCATATCCTCCAATATGATACATTATAAACTAAACCAAATTCTAATACAGTTATGACTTTCTATACTCAATTCCAAAGTTAGCTTGATCAAATAGTTGGAGAAACATTTTAGTGCCAGCAATGCCAAATTGAAGAGTCCATCATCCTATTACAAAAGTGTGGAAGATCCAAAACCCAAGTAGTTTTAGAAGAATAGAACAGGAGTTTCATACATGGTTCAGATTAGTTTAATTTTATTCTTTTTCCTTTTCAATGTAGGTGAACAAAATAACAATAATCCACAGGAAGAAATAACTTATATGTCACCTTTGGTGGCTTGAATGGATAATCTGGAGGAAAGTGAATAGATACAAGAAACACACCACCAGCAAATGGGCTATCAGCTGGGCCCATTATTGTCGCTTGCCAGTGAAACATGTCATCCGCAACTGGACCTGTAAATACAGAGGCTCGTAAGAAAAACGTAATCGAATAAAATATATAGATTTTGCGTTAATCTTATCGACTTCTGTGTTTTACATAGGCATCAAGATCATCGACTTCAACAGTAATTAATTCAATTCTGCCAAGTAATTCTACAAATTGATCCGTAACTAAACCGATTAATTAACCTCCCAAAAAAAAAATGATAAAATAAAACCAATTAACAACAAGCATTGGGATTATGCACATATGCATGCGAACAAAAGGGGAGTAATGATGAAGCCCCAGAAATTTCTCATCGAGTGCCTTCTTATCATCATTTTGTTTATCCCCTCTACACGATCGTTTCCTCTGTTACTAATGTCTAACTGAAATTAAAGCTCAGATGCATCGGTTTCATCAAATAAAAACCTCAAGTGTGTGCATATGGAATTTTCCACATCCAAAACTATCCAAAAAATTCGCAGACATAAATCAACTCATCTCAGTAAGGAATAATATGATAACAAGGTACAGCACTGCACAAAGCAGGAGGATCCCGCTGCAGGTCCTTCAATTCTTTGTTAATTCGCTTTGAGGCCATACAATTGCCTGGCAAACAACTACAGAAGAAACTCCATATCCACAATTATCCATTTTTTCTTAAAAGAATTAAAACTAAAATAAAATAAACCATCGCAATACTATACAACTATGGGTAGCTATTACAGTAAACCAAAACATTGCAAATTAATATCCCTTTTCAAGACAGTTGGCATAATTGGGGAATGGAAGCAGTTAGTTTCTATACCAAGAAACCTACTTTTAAACTAAATTTCTCAACCAAAAAAAAAAAAATCTGTAAAAACAAGGGTGAGTTTTTGAAGTCCACCTAAATTCAAACGATTGAATTTTCCAAAATTTGGATTTCCTGCATAATGGAAGGAAAAAAATTATAAGAAAAAAGGATTAAAGAAAAAAAGGAATCGCATTCCTAGAATTGCATTTTATTTCCATTTTTATAGCAAATAGGGGATCTCAATAATTTTATTTAAGATAGAGGATGTATCTGTTACCGAATTAAAAAAAACCCAAAATTTTAAATTGGAGAATCTAACATTCGTTTTTCCTACTAAGAAATTTGGACATGTAATCTGAATTTTCCGCTTAAAACAAACACTTCAAAAAAAAATCCCTAAATTTACTCAGTGACCAAACAAAGGGAGAAAATAGTACAGGACAACCATCAGTTCAAAGATCATATAAACAATCAATTAAGAAAGTTCCAACAACAACTATTCACCGATACAAAAACATTATTCTTGAAAAACACGAGAAACTAAAAATTTTTGAAGAATAATTCTAGCTATTACTGTATTGCTATATGCATACAAAAAAAATATAAAAAAACTTAAAAAATTCCTAAAAAACGAAAATTAGACAGAAAGCAAGAGCAATTATATGAGAAATCAAAGCATAAAAAGGCTAAAAAAAATTAAGAAAAAGAAAAGAGGATTGATCTTGAGGTTTGATTACCTGAAGAAAATTGATTTGGAGAAATAGTCGAGTAAAAGTGGCGTAAAGGAGAGAATGAACACGCAGCTATTGTTAATTTGTATGTATAGATATATTTTTGTAGGAGACGGAAAATCGAGAATGAGAATCTGGGGGATACTGTAAATGCCTTGTGGCGGTGACTTTTTGCAACGAATGAGGGTTACTTGGCACATTCCTATTTGCCTTCTTTTTCTTTTTTTCTTTTCGATTCTTTTATTATTTTTGGGTTAATGGCTTGAAAATGGTCATTATTTTTTATAAAAAAAATAATTTTATATTTAATATTATTTTTAATATTTTAAAATTAGAAAAATTTTGTCAATTTTTTTATACATAAAACTCAAACAAAATATCCGTACAAAAAGGATAAATCTTTGCAATTTTTAAAATATAAAAGAAAATATTAAACAAATAAAAATAATAAAATTAACATTATATTTTTTAATAAAATATTAAAAATAAATTTAACCCTTTAGCTAAAATATTTGACGAGAATCTCTAAAATTTTTGAACCGGCAATTAGCAAAAGAAAAAGACAACTCGAGAAAGAAACATACGTAATTGCCATAAAAAAGTAAACTATTTACAAATATGTCCCATTTTCTTCTCTTTTATAAATTATGTGTGTAATATATTTCAAATAATGGAAAAAAGATTAAGCGGTTTGATATCGATAGTATGTTCATTTGCTAGAAAGAAGAAGGAAAAAAATAAATGGAATCAACGGTAGTTTAGGATGCATTCGGTTATTTTTTATTTTTTTCTTAAAAAAAAAACAAAAATTTTATTCAGCAAATTTATTTATGTTTTCATTTCTGTAAAAATTTAAAAAATGATTTTGACAATAAAAATAAAAATTTAAAATTTTTAAAATGTGATTTTTATGATTTTATTTTTATCAAACAATTTAATTATTTCATCCTTATTATCATCACCGTTACTACCACCATATCGTTGCCACTACTGTCGCTGCTGCTGCTACTGCTATCATCATCACTGTCACTGCTGCTGCTGCCACCACTAGCATGTTGCCATCACTACCACCATCGCTACCATCTTTGCCACCACCACCACAGTGCTATTACCATAATTACCATTATACTGTCACTGTCGTCGTCACCACCATCACCATCATTGCCAACACTACCGTTGCCATCTTTACCACCGTCATCGTACTGCTACTGGCACCACCACCACCATCATCGCTACAGTCATCATTACTATTGCAGTCGTCATCATCGCTACCATCGTCATTGCACTGCCATATTCACTACTGTCGTTGTTGCCACCATCAAATTATTGTTGTTGCTACCACCGTCGCTATCACCACCATACCACTATTGTCGTCGTCGTCGCCATCACCACCATTTCTACCGTCGCTGCTACCACCACCACCATATGATATTTTTTTAATATAATAGATTTTAAATTTTATTAAATATTTATTATCTAATTTTAATAATTAAATTTTATATGTATAATATGTATTAATGAATATTAAAATATATTAAAAAATAAATAGATAAACATTTTTTAAAAAATAAATAATAAAAATTAAAAATAATTTATGAATTTTAAAAAATAAAAAATAAAAAATGTTGCCAAACACATCTTAAGGGTTTTAAATATTAAACTTTTAATTATTTTTTTATTGGATAAGGCTTTAGATTTCAACATTTCTCCAAAGATATATTAAAAAATAAGTGCCGTTCTTCTTGCAGTAGCTGATGGACGGTAAAAGTTATTTTAAAATTCAACGGAGGATTTCTAAGTCAATGCAAATGCTTTTTTTTTAATTTTAAAATGAATTGTTAATTTCAATCAATAATTGGAAAATGAATTTTGAATCGAAGTTTTTGGATCACCCACCGCTCCTCATGTGCAACCTCAATTTTAAGTTTTTTCTGTTGAAGTTGGCTCTTGATTTTTGTCTCCCCATACATTGAGTGGCAGCTATACTATAAGGCATATCATGATTCCAAACGGCATATTAATTTATAATTACTTGCCGTCCATTGTTCAATTAGTTCTTGCTTTCAGAATCTTCTATTCTAATATATCAAATTTGTTTCAGAAATGTAAATTTGGATAATACAATAAGACACCATTTTAAAAATCAAATGATAAGAGTTAAGTAGAATTGATTCCTTAAAAATCACTCAACACCAAAAGTTGCAAATATATTAAACTATCAAAACAAATTCAAAAATTGAAAAATTTCAATAGCCTATTTTGATAGAGTAGTACCAGAGAAAAGTGCGTATACGATTTGCGCCATTTTAAAAATTAATTGACTTAAAAATTCTAAAAATCGGATTTATTTTATCAAATTACACAAAAATAATAAAAAAATTTCTTTTATAATAATTATTGAACTTACTACTTTTATAAATAAAAATAATTTTAACCAATTTTCGATAAAAATTCAATATAAAAGTTTAGCTTACATGTTCAGTCAGTACTTTATGAATACGTGAAATCACACCTAGTGCCACGTGTGTTGCCAAATAACAAATGGAAATTAAATTTTTCCATGTCAAATAGCAGTTTGATTTTTACTGTACATTCTATCAATGATTCATGCATCCAATAAGAATATGACATGTGTCATAAAAAGTTGCAAATTTGTGAAATCAAATCAAAGTCACAAACTTAAATTAACATTAACATTATAAGCACCTTTCAATAACATAATATCTAATTGTCCCAATACTAACATAATATGCACAAATCCAATTATCAACCTGTGTAAACAAAAAAGGCACAGGCAGTTGACTAAACAAGAAAGGCACCCAAAGGCACCTATAGTCCAGTAGTTTCATAAGCCCCGAAAAAAGGAATTAACCCTTAAAATGCACACATACTGCCTAAACACAGTAACTGGGTCCTAATAAAAAATACGAACATTATTCATCCAAGTAAGCTTATCCATAGCTCAAGAACACTTCATTTAAAAGTTGGCTTATTGGCATCATTTGTTCTTTTTGATGTCTTCTTGACTGAATTTATTATATAATCATCTTGCAAATATCTGGACTTGACTTGTCTCTCTCTCTTGGTAATTTTGGGAACTACAACAACTCTTTCAACTTGGACTAGTTACCTCTTCTTTTGATTTTGGTGGATTTTGGTTGATTATCCTGTAACTAGCAATTATAACAAATAATTAAAAAAAACTAGGCAAAAGGCACTTCCAGTAGATAAGAGTGATCTTGTGGCAAAGAAAATGGAATGACCTCATACACAAGTATAGCTTGCTCAAAAACCTCGACAACTAAAGCAGAAATAAGCTTGCGAACATTAAAAAAATTGGCTTACTCTATCTTTTCTACAAAAGCTAGTAAGAGATGACAAAGATAATAGGCCATTAACAATCTTGAACCTCAATTGTTGTATGATATAAATTCAAGTAAAACCACTAATAGATATCTAGATTTTCATCAAAAAGAAAGGTTAGAAACTTTTATAGAGCAAAAAGATGCCAAAATTGAACAAAACAAATCTCTTAAAATATGGATAGGAGACTCATTGTTATCCCTACAAACTAAGCAACTTGATGAATGATGAAGTGTCTCCTATTTCTCTCCTCATCAGTCATCACACCATGATTCAAAATGAGCCATAAATGCTTCTTAATACATTGGCGACTTGGCCACTTCCAAATCTTCATGCAAAGGAAAGAATCAAGAGAACTTCCAAAGCAAACCAAGGAGGAATAAGCTGATTAATTATAAAATTACTAGAAAAGGAATTTTCCTAATACGAAACGTCTGCCTCCATCGAATCAATAGGTATAAGCATTACATTAATAAACAACAAAACCGTTTGCAAAAGAAAATGAGAAGTCAAATCCCACCTTCAACGCCACGACCAGAAGCAAAAGAAGCAAAAGGTAAATGCTTAATATCATCAAGAACAACTGAAATCGAAAGATAAAGTAAGTTGGAATCTAAACCAAACACCCAATTGTCTAACCAAAATCTAACTTTTCAACAACTCTGAAGGGACCAATAAATCTAAGGTCCATACATAAACCAATTAGAGCAAATATAACGCTAAAAAGGAGTACAAGCAGAGGGATCCTGATCCCTAAAAGTATCAAAGTTATATTTATATTTTAAAAAGGATACCTAAAGGTTATCTATAAAGATGAAAATGTTCTAACATAATTTTAGACTAGAGTATGAGTTCAAAGTGCTAAGATCATGCAAACCAAGGCCCCTATCTTCCTTAGGGCATTTAGTACAATGCCATGCTATAGGACATAGCTTACGTACATCACCTTTACCACCCCATAAAAATTGTCTAGTAAGCTTTTTTAATGCACTAAAAGTCGCATGAGGAAGCTTAGTAGTTTGCATAGTGTAAACCAGAAGAGACGAGTGAAGATTGAGTTAAAATGACCCGCCCCGTAAAAGAAATATGTGAAGCTTTCCAATTCACAATCTTAGACCGCATTTTATCCATTAAGTAACTAAGGGTGCTTTTGGTTATTCTGGAGTGAAGAATAGGGACTTCGAGATATTTTTCCAAAAATGTTTCCTTGAAACCTAGCCTCAAACTTAAAGTTCTCCTTAACTAACTGAAACATTATTCTTGCTGGCACTTACTTTCAGCCCCAAAAAATTACCAAAATCATTCAAAACACTTGTAATCAAACTAGCTTGAACAATGTCAGCTTAAGTAAAAAGAATAAGATCATATGCAAAAAAAGAGATAAGTGAGAGGAGGACCACCTCTACTGAGAATAAAGGTTTCCAAGTGCAACAGTCGACTTCCTTTTGAATTCTATAAGCTAATCTTACTATATTAAGAACAAAGAGATAAGCACTCAAAGGATAACCTTGTCTTAAACCCTGAGAGAGAGTAAAAATATCTGTAAGATTGCCATTCCATTGTACCTTTTTCTTACTAAAAGTAACAATTCATAATAACATTTGCGAAATAATCCAAAAGTCCTACATCTTTAAACGTTTCAAATCAAAAATCCCAACAAATTCTATTGCAAGCTTTTTCCAAATCTAATTTAATGGCCATAAAACCCCTTCTTTCTACCTTTTTTCGTATAGTACGGATATCTTTCTGGGCAAAAACAATATTCTAAGTTATATGTCTATTGGGTCAAACCTTGCCTAGGTAGGACCTATAATGCGAAGCATAATCAAGTTAAACCTATCGCCAATAAACTTAGTCATAATCTTATATGGAACTGAACAAAGAGATATTGGGTGAAACTGGCAATAGACTTAGGAACTTTAATTTTAGGTAAAACAAATCATGGTCCTATTCATAGATTCTTTAAAAGCCCTGCTATAAAAGAGACCCTTAATCTCTATATATAAATCCTTCCTAACTGTATCCCATTGTGACTGAAAGAAATATGCCTGAAGACCATCCAACCTTAGAGGCTTCCAAGGCTTCATGGAGAATAAAGCTTGGTGAATTTTGGTATCTAATAAATCAGTAGAGAATCTCATTAAAGATTCACATCACATCGAGGGAAACAATTACAAAGAGGATAGCCTAGATGATCCATCTTTTCCTCCTAATAAAGATTCTTAAAAAAATCAACAACCATACACTAAAGCCATCTTGATCAGTAACCTAAGAGTTAGCATCATCATGAAGGGCTTTAATCATATTTCTTTTCCTTCTTCTAATAGCGCGAACGTGAAAAAAAGAAGTACTTTTGTTACCTCACCTAGCCCAATCACTGTGCAATTTCTATTGCTAGATTAAATCTTATCTAAATAAAACTAAGTCCAATTCTCTATTCAAATTAGATTCTGACCTTGACAGAAAATTTGAGCTATAGTCCAATGCTCTTTAAATACCATCAAGCCTCACAAAAATCTGATTCTTTTGCTTAAAAACAATCCCAAATATATCCTTGTTCCATTGTTGCAGCTTAGAAGTAAAATTGGAAATATATTCCATAAAGCAACCATTAGAGTTCCAATTGTTAGATATAAAGGAACAAAAATTATTATGAGTGAGCCAAGCTTTCATAAACCTAAAAGGTCTATTATAAGCTAAGCTATAAAACCACAATAAAAGAGGCCTATAATTTGAGTGAAACTTAGGCAAGTGTGAGATAGAAGCTTTAGGAAACTTAAGTCTCTAGACCATGTTCAATAGACCTCTATCTAGCCTTTCACTAAGACTCCTTATCCTTGATATAAAAATAGGACCAAGATAGCGTTAATCTACCTACCTCAAATACTAAAACCAATCCACAAATTTAGAATAAATACCAGTATTATTGGATGAACCTCCACGCTCTTAGAACTAGCAAGAATGACATTAAAATCACCCATCAAAAATTAGGGCTCATTTGTGCAGGACTTAATCTTCTAAAGACTATACCATAGTACTATATCTAAATGGTATAGGGTGGCCATAAACCATAACAAAAACTAAGTAACCCATTATTATAAAAAATTTTCATGTGAACAAATTGGAAATTACTTTTAAGAATCTCCACCTTTCATAAATCATCCCACATAACCTAAATACCTCCTGAATAACCTAAGGCTTTAACTATGTGAGAGAAAAGAAAACCATGCCAGAAATACGCCTATATACTCTTCTACAATTAATGTAAGTTTTCAAAAGGATAGGAATATATGGCTTAAACTTATGAAGTAAAAACTTAAAGAACAAGCAAAAAAAGAGCTACTAATCCCTTTAACAATTTCAAGCTAACACAAACATTTAAAAGATAAAAAGAAAAAAGATGATGAAGATTTTTATCCCTTGTCACCGAAGGCCCCAACACAGAAGTGGCAAGCCTTTCCCTTAAAGTTGAAAACCTTGTTGCCTAATTCGTAACTATTTCAGTCTTATTCACTTGCTCATCATCCATTTCTAATTATGTTTTCTAATTGCTTTCTGACAACTGGCTTAAACTTAACTTTGAACTAACCTTTGATTCTAACCTTGAACTTAACCTTGACCCCGGTAATTCAGATATCGATCTCCAAATAAGGTAACCGTTTGACCTTCTAAATCACCTAAGTGAATCTATGATGGCTACAAGAATCAAACATTACGAGTGATGCATGATCATGGTATGTACATGATGCATGAATACAATGAATGCTTTCTTTAGATGTCAATTTTAATCATACATAAGCATAACCAAAGCCTTTCAACCTTATTACTCCTATACTAGAGGTCGTGCAGTCTCTTTCCTAGGTGGGTTTAGCCTATGGTTCAACAAGGTACTCGATGGACGAGTATGATCCACGATGGAAAACTGGCAGTATAACCTCTCTTAATTTAAAGCGTAAGTGTATGATTCCGACTGTTATGTATTTTGATTAACTCATATCGATTGAGTTAGGTCTACTGGGGTATGGCAGCCTTTGGCTGGTATGTAACACCCTTCACAGGACAGTCATTTCCGAAGCAAAGACAGCAAAAAGGTAAATTTTTTATTTTCATCCGGAAACATTTAAATAATTAATCATATACTAATAACATTCATGCAATCATAAACATTGAACACTCACCCATCAATAACCATAATAACAGATATCAAAATACAATTTAATCTTTTACCTTAATTGTCTACGTATATACATGCCAAAATACAACTAGATAGAGCACTAATTCTTCTTTTTTGATCTGACTCCACCGTATACTATGCTCCCGCAATACTTCATAACCTGCACGCAGTAAACACTACATTCTGAGCACTATATATACTCAGTGGTGACTACTAATCCTAGAATTTTCCAAATAAAGCATAATTACATAAATTATGCTACTCTTATTCTTATTTCATTAAACATTTTATTTTACTTCAGTCAACATTAGTTTCATTATTAACTCATATTTTGATAATTATTGTTCTTTGATTTTCAATCTTTCAACTTTACTTTACTCTACCTTCTTAGGTGAATCGATATTAGATTTACTTTTACCTTTACGTTTATTCTTTACTATAACTTTTACTTTAACTTAACTTTCGTCTCATCTTTTTAGTCACAGCGATATAATTATCATTTCATTTAACAGTGTATATTGGTATTCATGTCTTTAATGGTACCAAATTTATAGACTATTTTATTCCTCGATTTATTGTTCAGTGATCCAATATGTGCTATAATTACACTTCTTGCTATATATTCTTTTATTTTACTTTAACTTTTAAACTAATAAATACATTACTATTTAAAGGTTTTTAAGTTTTATTACAAAGTGATACAGTTATTTTGGGACACTTTGCATTCAAATCTTTATTTTCTTCTTTATACATTTATCCATGTTCAAATACTTATTTAGGAATTTAAATCTTTTGCTTTTTCTCAATTGAACAACTATGTGTCTTTTTATCTTTTTATTTATCATTTGACTTTTCTTTCAGAAATACATTAGTTAAGCATAAGATTTTATTTAAGGACATTGTCACCACTTTTTGACTTTAAATAGAAAATTAACATTATTTTCGAAACTTGTTACTTTTTAAAATAATAATTGGTACATGAAATACCAACTAATTTAATTTATCTTTTTCATGTAAAAACACATTTTAAATCTTTTTTCTTTATAAAGATCTTAACTTAATCTTCATTTATTATTTTATTCTTATAAAACATTTCTTTTTCTTATTAATCACACTTTTTGGGAAACCTTACAGTTTTATTTCAACTCTTTATTTTCTTCTAAATGAATCATTTTTCGTTTATAAGTTTTTATATTCAATTTATTTAAGCAATATTGATTTATTCATTACAATACGTTCCTAGTGTAATATAACAGGATTCTCAAAAAGGATACGTGGGACTGGACTCAAAGGTCCCACTGAGAGGGAAGTGATCCCTAAGGGACCATTTCTCGAAAAATATTTCACTTTTATTTTCACTAAAAACACTGAAGCTATGGAGATCAAAGATCCTACCCATAGCAAAGCAAGTCGCCATGACTTACACCTCGGTATAGGGTGTCCCTATGGCTAGCCAATTATATCCTAAATAAGAATATCATTATATGTTTATTGCTAAGAGCAAAACAATCAATTATATTTGAAATAATTTTTAAACATTTGAAAATCTCTAATTTTTTCTTTTATTTCTTGATACAATACATTTCTGGTCAATCGCACTCTTTTAGTGCTTTTGACTATTCAACAGCTTTTTCCTTTCTTTTTCTTTCTTTCACTTTATCTTTTTAAGTCACATTTGTGAATTATTTTTCAATAACTCACTCGGACACTTAAGACTTTTCAGTCTCCCTTTCTTTTTTTTTTCTTACGTGCATTATCTCTTAACAACGCAATGCTTAACTTTTTGATGATTCTTCTTTTTCTATCCGAAATATTTGTCATTAGGATATGCCACTATTACTGAATTATTTTCTAATAATTCACTCTTTTAATACTTTTTATTGACTAATTTATTATGATAAATTAGTCAAACATTTATTTTATAACTTTTTAAACAATTATGAATTATATTGATATAGTTCATTATTTTATGCTTCGAAAATGCATAATTTGACTTTTTCATTTCTTTTTATACTGACGTAATTTACTTCACATCACATACTTATTTATTGAATTATTTTTTAATAATTCAATATTTTAGTTAAACATAATCAATATTTTATTTCAAAAATATTCTAGTAAAGCATATAAATTCCACAAAAATTTGTGTACACATTATTTTATAATTTTCATCATTTTTACTCATTTTATGAATTATTTACCAATAATTCATTATTCTTATTACTTTCATAGCTTAATAATTATTTTGAAAAATTCATCGGTTGACTTTTTATTTCGTTTTCATTGATTATAATTTAATTTCATATAAATTCATATTTTTTAATATTTTTGCACAATTATTCACTAATAATTCAATTAATTTCAGTACACATATTAACATTACAATTTCAATAAATTCCAATAAAATTTATTTATGCATTATTTATTATTTACTATTATTTTTCACTAAAATAATCAATTATTTCACATTATTTCACAACTTTCACTATATACATAATTATTATATAATCTTTAAAAATTCCAAAATAAATTTCAATAAATCAATAAAAATTCATGACTACTATTTATCATCTCTAAAATAAATTTAGGCTTATATATTTTATTTTCATGTAAAAATCTCACATTTTTCCCTTACTACATAATTCGGCCACCACACTAAACCCTCCTAAAAATTTTCTTTCTTCCATTTAAACTTTCATTTCATCTTTTCTAATGTCCAATTTCATTTATCCTAAACCAATTTCATCAATTAACAACTTTAATAATTTTTAACCTAATTACATATGTCGAATTAATTCAAAATAAAAGAGAAATCAAAGGATTTTGTAGTAACTAACAAATTTTCCTTGATTTAGGAAGTTCAAGCCTCCTTTTTCTTACCTTTGCTCTTTGAAATACCTTTCCTTTCTTCACCACCTACATAGGCTGGCCAACAAAGCTCTCCTAACCTCAATTTTTTTGTCCTCATATGCAAAATTTAAGCTCATAATTAGCTTCTACACCTCAAAATCTATAAGAAAACACTAAAAAATCAATTTAAATCATTAAAATTCTCAATATCCAACTTACCCCATTTTCTTTCTCTACTTGTTTCCTTACCTTCCTTTACTCAAATTATTTGATAGAGGCCACTAGGGTGACCTAGAGAGATAGAATTTCATCTTGTATGTTGCGATTTATGGGAGATTTGAAGTGAAAGAAGAAAGATCAAAGGGAGAAGGTGAAGGGCCTTTGTTCGGCCAACCTAATGAGAAGGAGATGAAGCTGGTGAAATCTGAAAAATTCTTCAGATTTTTACCCTTTTATATGCCTCCTATTGGGCCCAAAAGTGGGCTTATTCAATGGGCTTAGCCCAATCAAAATTAAAGCCTATTTTTAGGCCAATAAAGGCCCAAATCAAATTTTCTATCTTCCTCACTTCAATTCACTTTAAAAAGGATTCTATCAATTTTATCATGTCAAAAATAGCTAGTACATAAATTTTCGGCTCAATCGGAGTTCGTTATCGATCCGATTCAAACTTATCGGTTCGATTTGAAAACTGCCGATGTCACCGAAAAATTTCATTCTCACTACCAAAATATTCTACATGAAAATTTATGTAGGCATGCAAAATCTAGCAATTTTCGGAGTTCGATTACTTTTTTTAATTATTTATACAAAGTCAAGTCTCCTCCCTGTTAGAGAAATTGACTCGCTACATTTTTCGTATTTTTGACCTTTGGAGGCCAATTTGATCTCCATTTCACTTCAAATTTCAACCCCAGACTCACTATGACCAGTACTTTCCAATGGTCAAATAATATATTTTTGACTTTCTGGTGTCCTTTCAGGCTCGAAAAATACTATTTATTGTCGGAAAGTACTATTCACGGCTGACCCGGTATTGAGGCCATTACATTTCTCCCCTACTAAAAGAAATTTCGTCCTCGAAATTTACTTATATCAAAGAGTAGAGGATACTATATAGTGGTCTTATCGATATCTCTTTCACATTCAATAGTTCCAAAGCATTTTTGCTAATGAAACCTACTTATTCTTAAGCTAACCAATCTTGATATCAAGAATCTTTATCAGTCTCTCTTTTTCTTGATCATATCATCCTGAGTGCAGATTCTTTTCATATTTTAAATCAAATCAAGACTTGCTGACTTCTTTGCACTTCATTAAATCCAACATAAAGAATTCGACATTTTCTTTCTGACAATGCCTCGCCAAGAGTCAGATTCTACTATCGATAAACACTTTTCACAGCCATCATCACAATCCCATACATTTTACCATATCCGTTTTTCATTATCTGAATTATCTACTCTGATTGACCATCAGTCCAAGGGTAAATCACAATGCTAATACTGAGATTATTACCCATCTCTTATATAACATCTTTCCTCTTTGATGCTTAAACAATTTGATAACAGATTCTCTAATCAAATTGTTCTATTTTCCAAATAAATATCATTATAAGTCGAAGAAATTCCTAGAGGAATCTAATGCTCCTCTTTCATGCGTTGACACATGCAAACAATTACTTACATCATCTGTCACATCATACTTTAAATCCTGTTCTCAATATTAAGCTTTTAATCCTGGTACATCTAATGACTTCCAGGATGCAAGGTATTTCTATCTCGGTAGATTTCAGTAAGAATCTTTCGATTTATTCACAAGGACTATCACACAAACATTCTCTTTCAGAACTATTGTTCTTACCCGATGTACAATATCGGTTTCACTTATATTCCAGCTAAAAATGCCCCATCTGGAGCCGAACTTAAACTGGCCATCACAACTTGAAAAACCAAGAGCATTATCATTAATCATTCATACTTATTCTTCAGACACACGTATTTAAGTACACTCACATTACCCAAGTACTCACCATACTTTTTCAACGTCTCAAAACATATCAGATGGTTACCATTTAAATCCTATAATATGGATCTAAGTAAAGGTGAATGATCTTTCCCATCGATTCATCAAGAGAGTCGATGCACTAACAAATTTAATTGACATGACCAATAACTTACAATGGCCACAATAAAAATGGAAAACAATCTTAAGCACACTATTTCTCATCTCATTCTTAGGTTGTCCCTATACTCATCATATCTCCTGTCAGTTTCATCCTATCAAGTGGGGCCTATACATATGGTATGATGTATATCAGATGCTGTCAAACAATATGAAATGCTATGGAATGAATGTATGATTTCATGTATACAGGTAGAATATTGTCACATATTCACATATGATGCAGATATCATAACCCATCCCACTACTATGACAGATATAATCAAATTTCTACTCCTATAAGGAAATCACTGACAGGTATATAGAGCATCTTAAACAACCTTAACTTATAACAATTTGCTCGCTGGCATTCTTAAATCATGACAATCCAATTAAGGTATATCTTCATCCTGCAAAATTTATCTATACTCAATATAAAATTCCTGTTTAAATATCCGACACACACTTTATTTTGTCCTTCTTTAGACTGTTTCTCATCCATATAGATACTTAAACTCTCACAGTTACACTCAATTTCAGTCAACTCTTCTTTTTCCTGCTTTGACCCCCATGAGATCTCAAGCAGCAATACTTCCATTATCACTCACTACCATCTTTACTGTGTAGAATCAATTCTTTCACACTTGACAATCTCAGTCAAATATCAACTTTTGACTTTAAAATAGGTAGGGGAGCAAGTACCCATCAGATTACTTAACACTTATCCACTTACAATTAGCATGTATATACAGACAAACCTATCACTTATCCTTATCTCACTCCGATCTTAGAACCGCTTAAACCTTTGCTCTGATACCACTAAATGTAACACCCTTCACAGAATAGTCCTTTCCGAAGCAAAGACAGCAAAAAAGGTAAATTTTTTTTTATCCGAAAACATTTAAATAATTAATCATATACTAATAACATTCATGCAATCATAAACACTGAACACTCACCCATCAATAACCATAATAACAGAGATCAAAATACAATTTAATCTTTTACCTTAATTGTCAACGTATATACATGCCAAAATACAACTCGATAGAGCACTAATTCTTCTTTTTCGATCTGGCTCCACTGTATACTATGCTCCTGCAACACTTCATAACTTGCACGCAGTAAACACTACGTGCTGAGCACTAGATATGCTCGGTGGTGACTACTAATCCTATAATTTCCCAAATATAGTATAATTAAATAAATTATGCTACTCTTATTCTTATTTCATTAAACATTTTCTTTTACTTCAGTCAACATTAGTTTCATTATTAACTCATATTTTGGTAATTATTGTTCTTTGATTTTCAATCTTTCAACGTTACTTTACTCTACCTTCTTAGGTGAATCGATATCAGATTTACTTTTACCTTTACGTTTATTCTTTACTATAACTTTTACTTTTACTTAACTTTCGTCTCATCTTTTTAGTCACAGCGATATAATTATCATTTCATTTAATAGTGTATATTGGTATTTATGTCTTTAATGGTACCAAATTTATAGACTATTTTATTCCTCGATTTATTGTTCAATGATCCAATATGTGCTATAATTACACTTCTTGCTATATATTCTTTTATTTTACTTTAACTTTTAAACTAATAAATACATTACTATTTAAAGGTTTTTAAGTTTTATTGCAAAGTGATACAGTTATTTTGGGACACTTTGCATTCAAATCTTTATTTTCTTCTTTATACATTTATCCATGTTCAAATACTTATTTAGGACTTTAAATCTTTTGCTTTTTTTCAATTGAATAACTATGTGCCTTTTTATCTTTTTATTTATCATTTGACTTTTCTTTCAGAAATACATTACTTAAGCATAATATTTCATTTAAGGACATTGTCATCACTTTTTGACTTTAAATAGGAAATTAACATTATTTTCGAAACTTATTACTTTTTAAAATAATAATTGGTACATGAAATACCAACTAATTTAATTTATCTTTTTCATGTAAAAACACATTTTAAATCCTTTTTCTTTATAAAAATCTTAACTTAATCTTCATTTATTATTTTATTCTTATAAAATATTTCTTTTTCTTATTAATCACACTTTTTGGGAAACCTTACAGTTTTATTTCAACTCTTTATTTTCTTCTAAACGAATCATTTTTCTTTTATAACTTTTTATATTCAATTTATTTAAGCAATACTGATTTATTCATTACAATACGCCCCTAGTACAATATAACAGAATTCTCAAAAAGGATATGCGGGACTGAACCCAAAGGTCCCACTGAGAGAGAAGTGATCCCTAAGGGACCATTTCTCGAAAAATATTTCACTTTCATTTTCACTGAAAACACTGAAGCTATGGAGATCAAAGATCCTACCCATAGCAAAGCAAGTCTCCATGACTTGCATCGCGGTATAGGGTGTCCATATGGCTAGCCAATTATATCCTAAACAAGAATATCATTACCTGTTTATCGCTAAGGGCAAAACAATCAATTATATTTGAAATAATTTTTAAATATTTGAAAATCTTTAGTTTTTCCTTTTATTTCTTGATACAATACATTTCTGGTCAATCGCACTCTTTTAGTGCTTTTGATTATTCAATAGTTTTTTCCTTTCTTTTCCTTTCTTTCACTTTATCTTTTTAAGTCACATTTGTGAATTATTCTTCAGTAACTCACTCGGACACTTAAGACTTTTCAGTCTCTCTTTCTTTTTTTTTTCTTATGTGCATTATCTCTTAACAACACAATGCTTAACTTTTTGATGATTATTCTTTTTCTATCTGAAATGTTTGTCATTAGGATATGCCACTATAACTAAATCATTTTATAATAATTCACTCTTTTAATACTTTTTATTGACTAATTTATTATGATAAATATGTCAAATATTTATTTTATAACTTTTTAAATAATTATGAATTATATTGATATAGTTTATTATTTTATGCTTCGAAAATGCATAATTTGACTTTTTTATTTCTTTTTATACTGAAGTAATTTACTTCACATTACATACTTATTTATTGAATTATTTCTTAATAATTCAATATTAAAGTTAAACATAATCAATATTTTATTTCAAAAATATTCTCGTAAAGCATATAAATTTCACAAAAATTTATGTACATATTATTTTATAATTTTCATCATTTTTACTCATTTTATGAATTATTTACTAATAATTTATTATACTTATTACTTTCATAGCTTAATAATTTTTTCGAAAAATTCATCGGTTGACTTTTTATTTCGTTTTCATTGACTATAATTTAATTTCATATAAATTCACATTTTTCAATATTTTTGTAAAATTATTCATTAATAATTCAATTAATTTCAATACACATATTGATATTAGAATTTTAATAAAATTCTAATAATTTCAATAAATTCCAATAAAATTTATTTATGCATTATTTATTATTTACTATTATTTTTCACTAAAATAATCAATTATTTCACAACTTTCACTATATACATAATTGTTACATAATCCTTAAAAATTTCAAAATAAATTTCAATAAAATAATAAAAATTCATGAATACTATTTATCATCTCTAAAATAAATTTAGGCTTATATATTTTATTTTCATGTAAAAATCTCACATTTTTTCCTTACTACATAATTCGGCCACCACACTAAACCCTCCTAAAAATTTTCTTTCTTCCATTTAAACTTTCATTTCATCTTTTCTAATGTCCAATTTTATTTATCCTAAACCAATTTCATCAATTAACAACTTTAACAAATTTTAACCTAATTACAGATGTGAAATTAATTCAAAATAAAAGAAAAATCAAAGGATTTTGTAGTCATTTATAATTTTTCCTTGTTATAGGAAGTTCAAGCCTCATTTTTCTTGCCTTTGCTTTTTAAAATACCTTCCCTTTTTTCACCACCTACATAGGTCGGCCAACAAAGCTCTCCTAACCTCAATTTTTTTGTCCTCATATGCAAAATTTAAGTTCATAATTAGCTTCTACACCTCAAAATCTATAAGAAAACACTAAGAAATCAATTTAAATCATTAAAATTCTTACGATCCAACTTACCCCAGTTTCTTTCTCTACTTGTTTCCTTGCCTTCCTTTGCTCAAATCATTCGATAGAGGCTACTAGGGTGACCTAGAGAGATAGAACTCTAGATTTTTACCCTTTTATATGCCTCCTATTGGACCCAAAAGTGGGCTTATTCAATGGGCTTAGCCCAATCAAAATTAAAGCCCATTTTGAGGCCAATAAAGGCCCAAACCAATTTTCTATCTTCCTCAATTCAATTCACTTCAAAAATAATTTTATCAATTTTATCATATCAAAAATAGCTTGTACATAAATTTTTGGCTCAATCGAAGTCTGTTATCTGTCTGATTCGATAACTGTCGGTGTCATTGAAGAATTTCATTCTCACTACCAAAATATTCTAGATAAAAATTCATGTAGGTATGCGAATTTTGGCAATTTTTGGAGTTCGTTTACTATTTTTAATTATTTATGCAATGTCAATTCTCCTTCCCTGTCAGGGAATTGACTCGTTACCTTTTTCGTATTTTTGACATTTGAAGGCCCATTTGATCTCCATTTTACTTTAAATTTCAACCCCGGGCTCACCATGACCAATACTTTCCAATTGTCAAATAAAATATTTTTGACTTTCGGGCCCGAAAAATACTATTCACTGTCGAAAAGTATTGTTCACAGCTGACCCGTTGTTGAGGCCATTACATGATACCTTTCTAATTTGTTTGAATTTGATCAATACATAAAGGTCAATACAACCTAGAGGTAGTAGATATTGTCATCACATGGGCTTGAGTCAGGGTGCTAAAACTTTTGGGCTACCCTAGCATGGTTCTTTCCAATAAATCTAGCTTATTACGAGCATAACAACTGATGGGTCACCATTTCATATACCATTTGGTACAAGATTTAAGCTGGTGGTTTTCCTTGATACCTCTGATAAGTGTAAATTTAACAATATTATTAATGTATTTTTTATATGTTTTTATGTTATTTCTTTTTTAATTTAATTTTTTATGAGTTAATTTATTTAATTGATGTTTTAATTGTTTAATTGTGTATTTTGGTGTTTTAAGGACCTAATTGAAGAAAAGAAGAGAACTTTGAAGGACTAAAATGAAATTTTGGATTTTGAAAGAAGGAAGAGTGGATCGTTGAGTATAGAGGAAAGTCACTCTCCACTCCATGGAGTGGGTTTTGAGGTATAATAGTCGATAAAGTGAAAAGTCACTCTACCGAGCTAGGCAATTCAACCAGGTTTGCTCGACCGTTTTAATTCTTACTCCATCGATTCTAGCAACTCCTATCTACTACTGGATTTTATTTTTCATTAAATAATAAGTCTTTTATTGGAATAAGAAGTCTTATGCTAAGAAGGAAGTTTGTGTTACAATTAGAAGTCTTGCAAAAGTAGGAAGTCAAAGTTGGCTTTAATTCTTCTTTTCAGGCTATAAAAGGAGCTAGGAGCATCAAGACACAGATAGATATACACGGATACAGAGAGAGATTTATTCATTGTTTTTTTCAGAAAGCTTTTTATTTTTATTTATTTAATTCTTAATTTGTTAGTTTATCTTGTTTTTATTTAAGTTTTAATGACAATGAGTGAGTAGTTCATTTTCTTTGGCTAATGGAACTTGAACCCTTATATTTCTTTATGTAATGACTTATTTTGTTCTTTAGTTGAATGAAGTTTGATTATTTCTTAATTCCTAAGTAGAAATCCATGTCTTGAGTTATATTTATGTTGGTTGTTGATTTGGTGAGAAATGGTTAATAATCAACTATAATATTAGCTTAAGGTATGCATGTTCATAGTTTAGTTCTTTTGATTTGATGCATGGTTATTTTATAAAAAAATGGTAATTGTGTATTGAGTTTAGGTGAATTAAGGTTATGAAGAGGTGAATTAAGAATGAATTGAAGTGAGATTTCTTGAGGAAGAGTCTAACAGATATTTAGGAGTTTATAAATTGGATTTTTATGCTGGTTATTGAATTGTTCTGAGTAAGGAAATTTGATGCTTAGAAGGGTATTTTGAGAAGTTATATGAATTTATTACCAGTTTTTTTTATAATCAACTGTGTTATCTTTAATTAAGTCATACACATAAAAAATAGAGGAGGATAGTCTTTTAATGAAATTTTTGTTATCATTAAATGTTTGTTATCGTTATTTGCTTGCTTTGTTTAAATTTATGTTTAATTGCAGCAGTTTTATTTCTTTAGTTGTTTAAGTTTTTATTTTAAAGTTTAGTTTACTCTTTATTATTCAAAACTTTGAGATTCTTTCTTTCTTTCTACACAAGTTTTCATTTTAAAAGCTAAAATTTTATTACGCTTTCACAATTTTCCTTGGGTTCAATATTCAGGATTTTAATCTTATTTCTCTATATTACTAGCTGATCTAGTATATTTGCTAGACACCAGTCAACCTCCCACATTGATTGATCATAAGGTATGTTTTAAGATAGCACTGGAGCTAAAATAGGGATGCCTAACTTAATTCTAAGGCTTTAGCATGTATACAGAATATGAAATTTTGAAATGAGATCGGATTAATGAGAAAAACTTAACCGAGATACTTTCAGGAGTAAGGTCTCTTTAGTCTCCAGTGGAGTCATCACTGTGATAAGGGTTGGAGCCCAATCGATTCTAGTTGGATTCTTGGAGGCCAACTTTTAGGGTCCAAGATCGGATGAGGCTCATTATTAATCATAAATTGACCATTTCACAATAGAGGAGGCTTTATGCCCAATGTGTTGTTGATGGTCAACCTATGAAAATGTCTAATATAGGTTTAAAGAGGTAGGTGTCATGGAGTTGCCATCCAATAAAACGTTGAAAAATGAATTTTAACCTTTTGATGCCCAAATAGAGGACAATGTTCAGGACATCATTCTTACTTGGCACCTTGATTAAGTGTTATTTTTATAATTGAGTTTTAAATATTAATTTACTATCTCCCTTCTCACATGATGTATTGTGATAGATAAACACTCTAATCATGTAGGAAGGTAGTCAATAAATAAAATTCCTACTTAAATTATTACATAAGCAAGTTGTCCCAAAAAGAAGAATAAAAATGAAATAGCATACATAAAATGGAAAATTAATTGAATTTTGGGAACGTTGTTTCCCTTATACATGATTTTTACAAAAAGGGTAGAGAGCTTTGGTTTGATTTTGATGAAAATGCTGGATGAGTGATTATGCGACCTCAGTAAGTGGACTAAATAGACAAGTGACATAGGAAAAAATACTTGAGATCTCAGAATATCATACCCAAGGGATAAAGGGCTGTTATGCTAAATATCTATAGGTAAGCGAAATAATATGAGAAAATTTCCCAAGTTTAGATTGAAGAGAGCTCAAAATCTAAATAAGAAAATAATCTACAACTAAAACTAATGACATTAAAGACTAAGACATTAATTAAAACCATTATTTATGTTCACTCATCCTCCCCATACCCGATGTGATTTAATTAATCTTAACTTATATAGATTGAATTAGGATAACCCTCTATACCTAAGTATTCCATCCCGGAGCAAGCTATTCTAATCACAAAATATCCCATCACAGAGCAAGTCTTATGAATAGCCTATGCACAGGTCTAACATCCTAGGTTTAGTTTGCTTTCCCATCCCAGAGCCAAACTACTCGAAAATCCATCCATTTTACTCCAAACTCTAATTCTAATATCATAAAACCTATAACTCATCGAGTCCTATCCGGGAGCAATATCAAAGTTACAACAATCATGATAGAAAAATAGAGCATAGCATTCAAACATTAAAATCAAATGCCCAGTCTAGATAAAATGATAAAATCATCCATCACCATCAAATAAAATAATTAAAACATCAAAATCCATGAAATAACATTGAAGAACCAATAAATGAATCATCCATCAATACATAAAATCAAATAAGTTCATATTCACATAGGTATTAGGGATTCAAAGATCCCCCAAACAACTAATTAACTACTCACAATCCATTACAAAAAAAGTAAGAGAGGAAAGGAAAAATCCAAATATTCATGGTTGAGACGAAACCCAGCTGAAGCCAATCTTCTTCTCCTTCAAATCTCAAATGGAAGATGAGCTCAAGCTAAGAAATCTAAATCTAATCTAAAAATAAAGTATTTAATCTATAGAAATATTAAAAAAACCCTAAAAATTAAAGAACAAAAGAAAAATGAAAGAAAACATATCTGAAAAATCAGCCCCCTTTTTCTAAACAACAATTATGCATTATATAATCCCGAAGGGGTCACAATCAGCACCAATTCTTGCTAACCGTGGCATGCTTGAAAAAATGCTTCTGGATTGAATAGGTCACGATCACTACCATTTCTTGTTGATTGTGAGGCACCTCTGAATTCCATTTTATGCTGAAATTGAATACCTCACTGTAGCCACCAAATATTGCTGATCGTGAGGTACTTTTCACCTCGGTTCTATACTAAAATGCACTAAGTCACGGTGACAACAATTTCTTACTGACTATGAGGTGTTCCTTAATTCAATTCTACCTCCAACTTTAATAGGTCATGATTACTACCAGTTCTGGCTGATCGTGAGGTACCCTAAACTTTAATTCAGCTATGAATTTCCTCATATCACGGTCACAACCAAAACCTGCTAATCGTGACCTATGCTAAAACTCTACGTTTTGCTAAAATTGAACAAGTCACGATCACAACCAAAACCTGTTGACGGTGAGGTACCTTTATTTTCTACAATTAAATCACAAAACACCATTAAATGCTACCAAACATGCATAAAAGATAGAATTCACTAAATTTAGCAAAAGTTATTAAAATAACCAAAAACAAAATGAAAAACACAAAAAAGACATTTAAAACTAGACTAAAAATGACTAAAAATTAAGTGCTGAATTGGAGTTATCAAGTGGTCCTATTTTAAAGAAAATGAGGCTCCTTTTTTATGGTGTGGTTTTGGGTCAAAATTGGATATTGATCCATTTTATTCAAGAAAATCCAATTTAATTAATAAAAATGACTTTCAAGTGAATTTTCCATTTAATGTGCAAAAAATATTTTATTATTACCAATTATATCCCCAAAAATAAATATAACCAAAATAATCAAAGTAGCAAAATTAAATAAACAAAAGCAAAAGTTAAGTAAAATAAAATAAATACAAAATAATAATAAGAAAGAGAATGAAAGAATCGATTAGGGGCATGACTCCCAAAACATGATTACCCTCGAGAACTCAGAAAAGCTCATAAAATAAATTGCTCACATAAAAATACAAAAGCCAATTATTTATCATTTTTAATAAAAAAATGAGTAATAAAATAAATAAAAAATAATGAACAGAACAACCATAATAAGGAAAAATAAGGATATAGAGCAGAATGCATGCAAGGAAAAATACAAAAAATAAACTAACATGAAAACACTAAAAAAAGTTATTGAAATTGCAAAATAAATCTTAAAATAGATTAAAAAGTCAAAGAAGTCAAGCCTCGGATGCCCTTAGAAGCCAATGGAAGCCCAAAGCAAGAGGAGGGACGGGACGAAGAGAGAGCATAGTGATGTCCCGCTTGTTGCATTGATTGACGAGAGTCTGTGGTGCTTTCTTCCCATCTGTCACTCGAAAACAGACACAGAAAGCAGGCTTTCCAAATAACAATTATATAAAAGAGACCAAAAAGCCTTAAACATACAACTTTCTAGCCTTAGAGCATGCCTAAATCTACCTAAAATCCCTAAAACACATTTTTAATTAAGCAATAACAACAAATAATACATAAAATAGAATTTTATCATGAGAAATAAAATATGCATTCATGGAAGAAAATAAACCCTAATATATTGTTCTAACACATTAAACACCTTGAGATCATCATGGCATCATGAAATCGAACATATTCATGTAGAACAATATAAAAGAATGCATTATAGTATCATATACATGCTTATTCACATGATTATGAAGATGGGAAAGAAAGAAAAAAATCTAGAATATTACCCTTAGGGTATATTATGATTTTGTAATGATAAAAACATCTGTCTCCGCTCCAATCCTCAAATTTTATGTTCAAAAAAACCAAAATTTTTTGTATTGTGGCTTTTATTGAATCAAATCCGTATTAAACCTTTTATTCTCTTAGAGAAGAAAATTGTTTTTTCTCCCTAAAATAAGCCATTTTTTTCTCTTTATCCAAAGTCTTTTTTTTCTTCAAAAGGTCTCTCCAACCTTTTTAAAACCCTAATCCAGGCTTTTATATTTGGAGGAGAGTTGGAAATCCAATCTAACTCTGATTCTCCAGATATAGACGGATAAAATTCCCTTTAAATTCAAAATCAAATCCAATCCCCTTTATCTCTACATTTTTAAAATTGGAAAACGTGAAAAATCAAAAAATAACATCACAGACGGGCATCCATTATATGTAGGCGGCGATCCCTCACTTAGTTCCCTATAAATTACAAAAATACCTCTAATTTGGCCTGAACTAGAGAGAAGTGGCCACGGACATTTATCATTCACATGACACACATGGCTAAAGGTCAAAGTCAAGATTTTTTATGCTCTTTTGTTAAAAATGTAACACCCTTACTAAAATAGTCTTACTGAATTAAGCGATAAGCTGATGTTTTTTTTTTCAAAATCATATATTGAGCCTTAACAATTTCATTGACTATAGACTTTTCCATTTATTATTGCTCATAAGTCAAACTTATCGATTGACTCATAACTATCCAATTTACTATTCACCAATTAAAAATTTTTCAATATAGCAACTAAAAACTTGCCTAACCAACCTAAAAAGCAGACAATTTCAAAAGCTCTTCAGGAGCATAACAATTTATACAATCAATATAACATTCATCACCTCCATCCAAATTGCATTTCTTATCATAACTCATATTTACATATACACAAAATACTGTTCGAATACACTTCAATTTATACTTCAAATTTTGCTAAGTATATACATGCCATAACCAAAAAATGTCTAACCATCTCATTTCTCTTCAAAATTTTGGCTCCTCTATGCACTATGCTCCACTCAATCTTCTAAACCTACACGTAGTAAATACTACGTGCTGAGTATTAAATATGCTCAGTGGGACTATAAATCAAAGAATTTCTATCACATGCATAATTGCATTAATTATGCAAAATTCATTAATTATCCCTCAAAACATAATTATCAAAATACTTAACATTTAATACCAATTAATACCGTTACTTTGGTAAACTTTTCAATTTAGTCCTTAATTTTTCATTCAATTACAAAATTGCCACTAGTTCACTCATTTTCTCTTCAAACTCATTAATTGGCATACAAATTATCAATTAGTTTCTATTTTAACTTTTTTATGCATCAAAATTACATTTTGATCCTTCAAAATTACAAAAGTTCATTTTTAATCCATTTATTCTCTAATTCTTTCCATTTTTACCCTTTATTCATTACTTTGTTATTTTTATTCACTAAACTCAATATTTGAAAAAATTATCATTTTATCCTTGAACTTTTCATTTTCTTTCAATTAGGTTCTTTTTCACTATAAACTTCATTTTCACTTTACTTTTTACACTTTTTATTCACATTTACCATTATACCCCTAGTACAATTTTGGTAGAAATCTCCATATCGGATATATGGGATGTGGACCCCAAGGGCCCACAACAGAATAAGGAAATGTCCTCAAAGGACCATTTCATCATAGAATAAAATAGAGTAGATAATACAAAAACTATAAGAGATTATTACGATCCTACCATAGTAAAGCAAGTTGTCATGAATTGCATTGTAGTATGGGTGTCCCTATGGCTAGCCAATTATATTCTGAACTAGATTTTAACTGCCTGATTACCATTAAGGGCAAAATTCACTTATTTCAAAAATATTTTTCACATTTTTACTTTTTCACTTACTTTTTCATTTCAGTGCACCATAAACTGATCTAAATAAGGGCGAAATACCCTATTCATTAAGTCAATGAATGTGGCTGGTGCATTTGTAAGCCCAAATGGCATAATCAGAAACTCATAATGGCCATATCTAGTGGAAAAAATAGTCTTGTGTACATCTATTTCTTTCACTGCCATTTGATAATAACTCGACCTTAAGTCAATCTTTAAAAATACACCCGCTTCCTTTAACTAATCAAACAAATCTTTAATGCAATGAAGGAGATAATTTTTTTAATGGTCACTTTATATAACTATCGATAGTCAATGCACAATCTGGGTGTCCTATTCTTTTTCTTCACAAATAGAACTGGTGTTTTCTAGGGAGAGACACTAGGTCCAATAAACCCCTTATCAAGCAATTAATGTAATTAAATTTTCAATTGTTTCAATTCTATAGGTGTCATTCTATAAGGATTAATAAAGATTGGAGCAGTGCCTAGATCAACATCAATGGACAATTCCACTTTCCTGTCAGGTGGCAAGCCTTGTAATTAATCAGGGAACACATCAAGAAATTCTCTAACAGTAGGCACCTCTGACACCTTTGCACCTTCCTTTTTTGCCTTCATTACATAACACAAGTAAGCTATATATCCTTTTCTAATTAATCTTTTAGCAGTTGTAGCAAAATTCACATCAGATAAGAAGTTAGTTCTCATACCTACAACTGTGATCTCCCGGCCTTCTTCAAGTTTCAAAATGGCTCTCTTTCTTTTGCAATCTACTGTTGCTTGGTGGACAGATAACCAATCCATCCCTTAAATCACATTAAATTCATGGAACGATAGTTCAATCAAATTTTCCAGGAACACATGACATTGGGAACTATTTGTACACTTTATTCACAACTACACTATATCCCAAAGAATTACTCACAAGGATATCTTGGTCTAAGCATGCATCTCTCATTCCTTTACCCTATGCTAACTCAATGTTTATATAGGAATGAGTATAACCAAGATCAATAAGTGCATATACTAAATTAGATAATAATAGGAATTTACCTATAATTACATCTAAAGCATCATTTTCTTCTCTGACCCTAATTGCATAAGTCTATCCTGTAGCATGCCTTTAACCCTGAAATGACTACCCAACTGGTCTAGATGCTAAAGTGATGAGGGCTGATAAGTGTGAATTATATGTAGTTTTTAATATGTTTTTAGTTATTTTATTTAGTTATTTTGGTTTTATTTGGGTTAAATTATAGTTATTTTGTTAATATTTATATTTTTAGAGTTAATTCTGTGTTTTGCATGGTTTTCAGGGCTAAAATGATGGAAAAGGGCTTAAAGTGTGAAAAGTGCAAAGTTTTGGGGCAAAAGCATAAATATTGGAAGTTTAAGCGAGAAAAGCAGCTCTTAGTCCAGAGGATGGAGCCGTGGCCACGTAAAGACAGTGAAGAAATATACACGTGACCACGTGTAAGAGACAATTGTGAAGAAACATGGCCATGAGATGAAGAAATGAAGGAAATAGTGTAAAAGTGCGTGACCACGTGAAGATTTAAAAGAGTTTTGAAGTTATACACGTGACCACATGTGAAGGAAGGCCATTTCCACACGTGGCCACGTGTGAGGAAGACTATATAGTACACGTGACCACGTGTTCCTCAATGCAAAAGGATGCGTGGCCACGTGATTTCACTCTCCCATCGCACGAAGGATTCGTCAGACTTCCTGTTTTGAGCAGACTTCTTTTCCTATCTTGATTCTGCAATTTTGGAAGAAATCTACCACGTTTTTGCCTATAAATAGAACCCCAAAACACAGAAGAAAGATATATATAGAGATCGATCCTTAGTTTTTCAATTTGTTGTTCTTAGATTACTTTAACGTCTTCCTTTATTTTCAGTTTTATTCAAGCTTTTGTTTTTAGTCTTAACTATGTCTTTTGAGTAGTTTTCTTTAACTTTTGCTGAAGGATACTTGAATCCTTGACTCATATTGTTATGACTTAAGTTTGTACTTCAATTTAATTACAAGTTTGATTATTTCTTGGTTCTTAAGCAAATTCTTGTCTTTATTCAATCTTAATTTGATTATTAACGTGACTAAACATCGATTAATTAGTTGAGTTAAGTTGATTAATGATTTGTATGTTCTTAAGTTAGTTTGGTTGGATTAATGCATGTTATAATCTGAGTAAGTTATGATTATGTGTTAAATTGAGTAAATTGAGATTAAGAAGGGAGTAATCAAGAATAGTTAGAGGTTAAAGCTCTTGAGAAAGGTTTTAATAGACATCTAGGAGATTAATTCAGAATTTTCTGCTAAGTATTGAATTGTTCTGAATAAGGGAGTTCAATACTTAGAGTGATAATCTTGAGAAAGTTATCTGGGTTTATTAAACTGAATTTTCCATAATCACTTGTATGTTTTATGTTTATTAAGTCATATCAATATTGGTTAAGGTGGATAGTCCTTTAGTGGAAGTTGTTTTTATCATTGATTTTTACCTCATTTAAATTACTTGTTTTCAATCGAGTTTTCTTAATTATTGTTTACTTTAATTGTTTTATTTTGGATTTGGTTTTTTTTATTCTTCAAAACATCAAAATTTGGGATTTCTTTTCTCTCTTTACACACAGAAATTGGTTTTAAAATTGAATTAGCACACAAGCACAAGTTTTCCCTTGGGTTCGATATTTTGGGTCTTAATTCTATTTCCCTATATTACTAGCCGATCTAGTACACTTGCTAGACGCCGGTCAAGTTTTTGGCGCCGTTGCCGGGGAAAGTACATTGGCGTTTGTTTGTTTAATTTGATTTTAAAAGAAGTTCTTGAGTGTTTTCTTCTCTTCTTCATCTAATTTCTTATTTTCTTTTTGATTAACTAAGTGGTTTATGGTTAGAGACAACCCCATCTTGCCATTAGACCCTGAAATTGAGAGGACATTCCATAGGATTAGAAGGCTAAGAGACAATATGAACGATCCAGAATTTGAGCAGCCTATGAATGATCCACCACCTAGGATTGAAGAGCAAAATGCACCACCCCAAGCTCTCGGGAATGGGTATAGACCTAGAACCATAAGGGATTATGCTATCCCTAGGTGGAATGAAGAACATAGAACCATTAGAATTCCTCATCACCAACCCTTTGAGATTAAACCCGCTACCATCACTATGGTACAAAGAAACCAATTTTCGGGTTCAGATATAGAGGATCCAGCACAACATTTGGATATGTTCTTAGAAGTGAGTGACACTGTGCAAATTCCTAATGTATCAATTGATGCAATTAGGTTGAAACTCTTCCCATTCACCCTTATAGGAAAAGCTAGGGATTGGCTTCAAATGCTACCAAATCAATCCATCCACTCTTGGCAACAAATGCAAGAGAAATTTCTTTGCAAGTTTTTCCCGCCTACTAAGACCGCCCTCATTAGGAAACAAATTAGTGATTTTCAGCAGTTCTATGAGGAACCATTCCATGAAGCTTGGGAAAGATTTAGAAGACTCTTGAAAAGTTGTCCTCATCATGAAGTTCCTATTTTTCAATTGATGCATATCTTTTATGCAGGTGCTCATCCATCAACAAGATCTTTGCTAGATGCAGCCTCCAATGGAAGCTTCATGAATCAAATTCCCGAGGACGCATTTCTACTCCTTGATGAGATGGCCACCAATGATGCTCAATAGGCAAGCTCTAGAGCAACTCAAAAGAAACAGGGAGTTCATAATGTTGATGAAATTGCCATGTTAAAAGCTCAGTTGGAATTAATGGAAAAAAGACATTTAAAAGAAATTAATGAGCTTAAATCTAAAAATGTCTCTATGTTGTCTCATGAAGTTGATTCTTATGCAGGGATTTCAGGACCTTTGGGGATGAAGAATGCTGAAAATATGGTGGAAGAAGTGAATGCCTTGAATCCATATAGCAACACATACAATCCGGGATGGAGAAGCCATCCAAATTTCTCATGGAGAGAAGGTAACCAAGGTACTACTTCTTCTAATCCAAACCCAAGACCCCCATTTAATCACAACCCTACGTCCAATAATCACATCACATCCCATACCAAAACCAAGCTCCACCACACTACCCTAATCAATACCCATCTCAAGCATACCACCAACCACCGGGTTTTCAAAAAACTCAACCTCCTCCTCCACAAGATAAGAAATCCAACATTGAGGAGATGATTGCAAATTTCATGGCTTTCCAAAATTCTATCTTAGCTAGTCAAGATGCTAGATGGAAAGCACAAGATATTTGGATGAGAAATCAATAGGCATCCATTAGGAACTTAGAGAACCAAATGGGACAGCTTGCTTCTTCTTTGTCAAACCGAACTCAAGGAACATTTCCATCAAATGTTGACCGTAATCCAAAGGAAGAAGCCAAAGCAATCACTTTAAGGAGTGGGAAGGAACTAGAGGAGACTGAATTTGGTAAGAATGCTTCTAAAAAGGTGGAACCGACAACGAAGGTAAGTATTTCTAATTCTAAAAGTAGTGAAGAAGTGCCTCCTAAGGTCGAGAAGGGTAAAGGTAAAGAAAAACTTGTTTCCACTGTTCTTGATGAGTCTCAATTACCTTTTCCTGTTCTAGCTAGGAAAGAGAAACAAAATGAGCAATTAAGTCGATTTTTAGACATGTTTAAAAAGCTGCATATAAATTTGCCATTTGCTGAAGCTTTGCTACACATGCCTAAATACGCTAAATTCATGAAAGAGTTATGCACTAATAAGAAAAAGCTAGAAGGCATAGGAACGATTCAATTATCCGGTAATTGTAGTGCTATATTAACTAACAAAATTTCCGAAAAATTGGAAGATCCAGGTAGTTTTACATTGCCTTGTGAACTAGGGGGAAATTTTGTTGGTAATGCTTTATGCGATTTGGGTGCTAGTATTAATCTAATGCCTTATTCAATTTGCAGGAAATTGAATCTAGGTGATTTGAAGGAAACCCGAATGACGCTTCAATTGGCGGATAGATCGGTAAAAAAGCCAAAGGGAATCATTGAAGACTTGTTAGTTAAAATAGGAAATTTTATATTTCCAGTAGATTTTGTGGTGATGGACATGGAAGAGGATAGAAAAGTACCTTTAATTGTGGGGAGGCCATTCTTGAACACAGCAAGAGCTTTAATTGATGTCCATGGACAAACAGTTACTTTAAGATTTAATGAGGAGGAAATGATTTTTAATGTTAATAAAATTTTAAAACACCCTTCATATGATTTTGAAGAATCTATCTACTTTATTGATGAGGTTCAAGAATGTGCCAACGCAAAGCAAGAGGAAATCATTCTCAAGGACAAGCTTCAAAATTGCTTAATGCATCCAAAAAGAATGGATGAGTTAGACACAAAGGAGAAGCAATTGATACAAATTTTGGAACAAGAGCACAGTGAGGATAAGGAAGAGGAGGATGAACCATCCCCTCCTAAGGGAGACCCTGAACTTAAAACACTTCCATCTCATTTGAAATATGTGTTTTAAGTAATAATGCTAATCCGGTCATTATTTCATCTTTGTTGATAGATTTGGAAGAAGAAATGCTCATTGGAGTGCTAAAAAAACATAAAGGAGCAATAGGTTGGGCAACATCCGATTTAAAAGGAATTAGCCCAAGCTATTGTACGCATCGCATACCCATTGAGGACAATTTTAAGCCAGTAGTACAACCTCAAAGAAGGCTCAACCCAACTATGCAAGAGGTAGTAAAGAAAGAGGTATTGAAACTACTTGATGCAGGTATTATCTATCCTATCTCTGATAGTAGTTGGGTTAGTCCTGTTCAATGTGTGCCTAAAAAGGGAGGAATGACTGTAGTAACAAATGAAAATAATGAAATAATTCCTACACGCACAGTAACGGGATGGAGAGTATGCATTGATTATAGAAGATTAAATAAGGCCACTAGAAAAGATCATTTCCCATTGCCCTTTATTGATCAAATGCTAGAAAGATTGGCAGAAAATAAATTTTATTGTTTCCTAAATGGATATTCAGGGTACATGCAAATACCTATAGCCCCGGAAGATCAAGAAAAGACCACGTTTACATGTCCATATGGAACATTTGCATATAGGAGAATGCCTTTTGGTCTTTGTAATGCACCCGCCACATTTCAACGATGCATGATGGCCATATTTCATGATTTCATTGAAAAATTTATGGAAGTTTTTATGGATGATTTCACTATTTATGGGCATGATTTTGAGTCTTGTTTGCATAATCTAGCATTGGTTTTAAAGAGATGTCAAGAAACTAACCTTGTGCTAAATTGGGAAAAATGTCATTTCATGGTTAGAGAGGGCATTGTTTTAGGGCATAACATTTCTGAAAAAGGCATTGAGGTTGATAAAGCAAAAGTTGATGTAATAGAAAAACTACCTCCACCAACTAATATAAAAGGCATTAGGAGTTTCCTTGGTCATGCTGGATTTTACCGTCGATTTATTAAGGATTTCTCCAAAATTGCTAAGCCACTCTCTAATTTATTGCTTAAAGATGCTGCATTTAACTTTAATGCTGAGTGTTTGCAGGCTTTTAACCTATTGAAGCAAAAATTAGTGAGTACACCGGTCATTGCATCACCCGATTGGAGCTTACCGTTTGAAATCATGTGTGATGCAAGTGATTATGCAGTTGGAGCGGTTTTAGGACAGTGAAAGGAGAAGATTTTCTACACCATTTACTATGCAAGCCACACACTCACTGGAGCCCAAGTAAATTACACCACTACGGAAAAGGAACTATTGGCAATCGTCTTTTCATTTGAGAAATTCCGATCTTATCTTTTGGGATCTAAAATTACAGTTTGGTCGGATCACGCTGCATTGAGACACCTTTTTGCCAAGAAGGATTCCAAACCAAGACTTATCCGATGGGTGTTATTACTTCAAGAGTTTGATGTTGAGATAAAAGATAAAAAAGGAGCAGAAAATTTTGTAGCTGATCATCTCTCTAGATTAGATCATGCTGGCATCGAAAAGGGAGAAATTTCTGACCTATTTCCTGATGAACACATTTGTGCTTGTTTTACTTATGAAAATTCAGTTCCATGGTACGCTAATATAGCCAATTTTCTTGCAGGTGGCTATCTCCCTAAGGATTTTACTTGGCAACAGAGGAAAAAGCTCATAGCGGATGCCAAGCATTACCTTTGGGATGATCCATACCTTGTCAAGATATGTCCGGATCAAGTATTGAGAAGGTGTGTACCGGAATCAGAACAAAGAGCTATCATGCATCAATGCCATGGGGGAGAAGTTGGAGGTCATCATGGACCAAATAGAACGGTTTAAAAGATACTCCAATCAGGTTTTTTCTGGCCTACTTTGTTTGAGGATATCAAAACTTTCATAGCCACTTGTGATAAATGTCAAAGAGTAGGAAATATATCCAAAAGAGATGAGATGCCTATGAACAATGTGATAGAAGTAGAAATATTTGATGTTTGGGGCATCGATTTTATGGGTCCTTTTCCTAACTCATTTGGGTATGAGTATATCTTGGTAGCAGTGGACTATGTAAGTAAATGGGTAGAGGCAATAGCTACTAGGACTTGTGATGCAAAAATTGTGCTGGAATTCATTCGCAAGAATATTTTCACTAGATTCGGGGCACCTAGAGCTATTATAAGTGATGGAGGCAAACACTTTGTCAACCATCAATTTAAGGCCTTGCTGAAAAAATTTGGTGTTAAACACAAGATCACAACCCCATATCACCCTCAAGCAAATGGACAAGTAGAAATATCTAATAGGGAATTGAAATCAATCTTGGAAAAAACAGTCAATAACTCTAGAAAAGATTGGTCTCTTAAGTTAGATGAGGCTTTATGGGCTTATCGAACTGCTTTCAAAACCCCTATAGGTATGTCTCCCTTTAGACTTGTTTTTGGTAAAACATGTCACCTTCCAGTCAAATTAGAACATAGAGCATACTGGGCTACTAAATTTCTTAACTTTGATTTAAGTGATGCAGGAGAAAGAAGGAAATTTCAGCTCAATGAACTTGATGAAATTCGACAATGGTCATATAATAATGCTGCACTTTACAAAGAAAAGACAAAAAGATGGCATGACAAGCATTTAAGGGTAAAAGAATTTGTTCCAGGAATGTTAGTGCTTCTTTATAATAGCCGTCTTCGTTTGTTTCTAGGGAAACTCAAATCAAAGTGGCTTGGACCATATCAAGTCATAGCAAGCAATCATCTCGGGGTAGTAACAATCAAGAACTTAAAAGATGGACGTGAATTTCAAGTCAATGGTCATCGTCTTAAAGCATACCAAATCGGACAACAAGAGGTTGCTGAAGCAACCATGGTCTTTAAAGATACTTAAAAATCGGTTTGGAGAGTCTAGCTAGAGACTCCAAAAAATACAGAACTTCATCTTTGTTTGCTTTCAGTCAGTATTTGTGATTTCTGCATGATTGTGTGTTTAAGCATTTGTGTTTTTGCATATTTGTGTGTTTAAGTGTTTTGATTTATGCATGTTTATGATTAAGTGTTTTGATTCATGAAAAGAGTAAGTACATCAAGGTTTTAAAATGGAGATATGTGCATTTAAAAGTCAAGTGAATGGGTATGTATCAAGGAAGATAGGCAGAAAACAGTACAGACACATGACCACGTGTGGTTTTCCCTTTGCCATCACGTGGCCACGGGTCCCATATTGATGAAGTTAAAAATTATGCATGGCCACGGGTTTTTCTTCATGAACTTTCACGTGTCCACGCCCAAGTCCTCTGTAACAAATTGCATCTTTACACATAGGAACGGGTTTTCTTCTCAAGCATTTCACATAACCACGGGTTGGAAAAGGAAGAAAAACATTTTTAAACACGTGACCACGTGTGTTCTTTTACAAGAAATCACGTGGCCACGCCTAGAAGCTCTGGATTTATTACTTTCATTCATGTGACCACGTGGATTTTTTGTAGAAAACCACACGTGGCCACGCCTTGTACAAGAGCAATCCCACACGTGACCACGTGTGGTTCTTCTTTGAAACTTCACGTGGCCACGCCCTAACTTGCTGCCTATATACATTTCACGATTTCATATTTTTGCTTCACTTCTCATTCTTTCATCACTCTAACCCGTGTCCACGCTTCATCAACCCAAATCTCCACTCGTGCCCACGGATTTTCACTCTCTACCAACACTCCTCATCTCCATTAGCGTCCACCTTCAATTTCTTCTCTCTTCCATCATTCATCACTTGGTTTTTCTATAAATTCATTATCATTCTAGGGTTTTTGCACCTCTCACACACCATCTCCACTTTGCACTACAATTTCTGGTGAATTTCTCATTCTCAAGTAAGTATTTACTTTCTCTCTTCCGTAATTACTATTTGTTTATGCATCATTGGTAGTGTTTTATGCAAATATAGTCCACAAATATTTAGTTTTTGGGTTAATCTGCACTTCTCATTTTGTGTGCATGTTTACTGTTTTTGCTTATTTGGATAATTATGATTGTTGAGTGCATGTAATAGATGGTTAATATATAATTGGATAATAAACACTCTTGGTTATGCTGTTGAAATTCATGCTCAAATTTATGCTCGCAAAGTGTTCGATAAAATGCTTCAATGAGTTCTCTTTTACTAAAAAACTTTAAACTCCACTATTTGATTGGCATATTTCTAGTTTGCATTAATGCATGTAAATTACCTTGTGAAAGAGTTGTTTATTTGTTTATGATCTTTGTATTTTGCATGACATATGCTATTAAATTTTCACTTTATCCAACTAATGCATCATACATATTCATATACTTATGAGCAGTTTATTTGGTGATTAATACTTACATTGTGTTTTCTTTGATTGTAGTGGCACCTCGAAGGACTAAACACCCTGATGTCGCTAGTTCCTCTGGGGTACAAATTCCATCACATGTAGACCGGGCAAAGGTTAACAAATTTGATTATTTCAGCAAGTGCAAATATGTGCAGCCCGCCTACTTAAGTCATTTGTTTCTCAATATCCCAGCTGGTAATTTATGGGATTATGAGATCGAACCATTGCTTCAAAACATTGGCTGGGGGGAATTCATAAAAAAGAAACCAAAGGTGTACTCAGAATTGGCTAGAGATCTTCTGTATTCTTTTGAATGTTATTTCAGATGAGATGATTCGGAGGGTACAGTTGGTTTTAAGCTAGGTAAGAAAGGATATTCTTTGTCCTTTACTCAATTTTCTGAAATCTTAGGCTTTGTGCCAACTGCTCCTGGGAATTGGAAAATGCTTCACCTGCGGAAAATTGGGAGAGAATTAAAGATCTTGAATTAAATAAGCCTTGGGTAAGAGGTCAATGCAAGGTACATGCTCTAAGAACTCATGCTTTGAGAGTAATTCATCGGTTTTTAGTAAAAACTATGTATAACAACTTAAAGAATGCCAGTACTATTAGTGTCTCTCAAGCAATGGCGTTAAGATGTATGATGGATGGCGTTGCAATTAATGGAGCCGGCATTATAGCTAGTCGAATTAAGGATTTGCAGAAAATGCCGGGTAACATTGATAATATTTCTATTGGATGGGTAGCTACAGTTTTGGCAGATGCAGTTAAACATCCAATTTATAGCGAGCCACTCCCAGGAGATTTGCCTTGCATTGATAATAAAATGTTGAAAAGGATGAAGATTTTGATACCTAGACCCCGAGGACATTGGGCAACACGAGAAGAGTATTTAAGAGAGAATAATATTCGATTTGAGGAGCAGCAAGAGGAGCAGGAAGAGGAGCAGCAAGCGGAACCAAATGAGGAACATATTGCTACAGCAGTACCTTCCCCAATTAATGAGCCTACAACACCAGAATGGGAAGCACCGTTTAATCAATTAAGCAGCCGGATGGATGCTCAACAAATGAGGCTTGATCAAATGCAAGGGAGATTGGATATACTCCGGGATGAAGTAAGGGAAGGCAATAGGAGAATGGAGCACTTTATTCACCATTTTTGGCAACGTTTTCCTCCACCACCACCTCCATTTCAGTAGATTGTTGGTTGCTGCGGACAGCAAAGTCTTGAGGAGGGGGTAGCCTCCTTTCAGGAAGTTTTTCTTCAACTTTATTTTTCTTTTTCATGAATCAAAATTCTATTATTTTGTTTTGTTTTGTTGTGTTTATGTTTTGTTTGAGAGTAGAAAACGTATTAAAGACTTATGTAGTTCACTCTTTTCATTTAATTTGCATGAAAACTTAGTTTGCCCTAATTAACTTCAAAATTTGAACACTTTGAACTTGGATATGGAGTATGCATGTTTTGGACCTTTGCTTAGCAAGAGAACATTTATGTTGTTTAATATGTCTTTAGATGGATTAATCTTCAACTTGATAAATATTTATTAGTTTCTAAATTCTTAAAAGCACTTAGACCAGTTTTTGACTTAGAAACACTCAATGCAATGAAGTAGTGAAGTAAGAAAATTTAGAACACTAGAACCTTCCTCATCACCCTTCAAAGCATATGAACAACTCAAGCATCTTAGAAAATGATCTAGGCAACAACTTTCTTGATAAACTCTTTTTTTTTTAAAAAGACTTGTGTCCTACCTTGATAAATCTATCTTTTGTTAAACCATTTTGAGCTTATAAGGGTATGCTTAAGGCGTACCATTAATATTTTTTTTGCTACACTTAATATTTTAACCATATAACCTAAAAAGCTTTTATCTCACCCTATGGAATTAGCCACTTTAGGACTAAATGGATACATGAAAAGAATAAAATTTTGTTGGGTGTAGTAAGAAAGTTTCAAAGTTATTGATGAAGTCAAATGAAAATAGACCTTGTATTACCTTGATGTTAGCTTATTAGTGCTACTTTATTAAAAAAAAAAAGAGAATTAGTAAATATGAAGAAAATAAGTGTGGGGTAGTACAAGGAAAAATAGAAAAAATTGACTTCTTGGTGAAAAGTTTGGAATCAAGGCAAGGATGAGCTGAATTTGTATTGTTTAAGTTATTGGGGTGTTTGTAATCTATTTGGTCTTAGAGTGGCTATATTCATTTCGACTATCTTCTATCCATTCTTTGATAAACATACCCTCAGCCCCATTACAACCTTGGTAAGACCTATGTGATTTTAAGTTTGATTTGAGTTGTTTAGCGGAGATGACCTACGGGTTTCGGTGCTAAAGGAGAGGCCTATTGTGTTTCTAGAGTTTCAAGTAAGAAACCGACTGTATGCTTATGCATTCATATATTCTATACTTCATTACTTAGTTGTGTTGATATTTTGGTTTTTAAAATTACTTAAAATGATTTGGTCTTGCACACACTCAAGGAAACTAGTTTATATTCTCTTGTTGAAGTTAATCTATTTAGAGTTTATATTGAGTGCTTTTGTTAAATGCTAAGTTTGGTTTTGAAATTGCAAGGCTTTGTTCAAGTTTGATGGTTTTGAAGGAGGGTTATTCTAATTTGCTTGAGGGCAAGCAAGGTTTAAGTGTGGGGTATTTGATAAGTGTGAATTATATGTAGTTTTTAATATGTTTTTAGTTATTTTATTTAGTTATTTTGGTTTTATTTGGGTTAAATTATAGTTATTTTGTTAATATTTATATTTTTAGAGTTAATTCTGTGTTTTGCATGGTTTTCAGGGCTAAAATGATGGAAAAGGGCTTAAAGTGTGAAAAGTGCAAAGTTTTGGGGCAAAAGCATAAATATTGGAAGTTTAAGCGAGAAAAGCAGCTCTTAGTCCAGAGGATGGAGCCGTGGCCACGTGAAGACAGTGAAGAAATATACACGTGACCACGTGTAAGAGACAATTGTGAAGAAACATGGCCATGTGATGAAGAAATGAAGGAAATAGTGTAAAAGTGCGTGACCACGTGAAGATTTAAAAGAGTTTAGAAGTTATACACGTGACCACGTGTGAAGGAAGGCCATTTCCACACGTGGCCACGTGTGAGGAAGACTATATAGTACACGTGACCACGTGTTCCTCAATGCAAAAGGATGCGTGGCCACGTGATTTCACTCTCCCATAGCGCGAAGGATTCGTCAGACTTCCTGTTTTGAGCAGACTTCTTTTCCTATCTTGATTCTGCAATTTTGGAAGAAATCTACCACGTTTTTGCCTATAAATAGAACCCCAAAACACAGAAGAAAGATATATATAGAGATCGATCCTTAGTTTTTCAATTTGTTGTTCTTAGATTACTTTAACGTCTTCCTTTATTTTCAGTTTTATTCAAGCTTTTGTTTTTAGTCTTAACTATGTCTTTTGAGTAGTTTTCTTTAACTTTTGCTGAAGGATACTTGAATCCTTGACTCATATTGTTATGACTTAAGTTTGTACTTCAATTTAATTACAAGTTTGATTATTTCTTGGTTCTTAAGCAAATTCTTGTCTTTATTCAATCTTAATTTGATTATTAACGTGACTAAACATCGGTTAATTAGTTGAGTTAAGTTGATTAATGATTTGTATGTTCTTAAGTTAGTTTGGTTGGATTAATGCATGTTATAATCTGAGTAAGTTATGATTATGTGTTAAATTGAGTAAATTGAGATTAAGAAGGGAGTAATCAAGAATAGTTGGAGGTTAAAGCTCTTGAGAAAGGTTTTAATAGACATCTAGGAGATTAATTCAGAATTTTCTGCTAAGTATTGAATTGTTCTGAATAAGGGAGTTCAATACTTAGAGTGATAATCTTGAGAAAGTTATCTGGGTTTATTAAACTGAATTTTCCATAATCACTTGTATGTTTTATGTTTATTAAGTCATATCAATATTGGTTAAGGTGGATAGTCCTTTAGTGGAAGTTGTTTTTATCATTGATTTTTACCTCATTTAAATTACTTGTTTTCAATCGAGTTTTCTTAATTATTGTTTACTTTAATTGTTTTATTTTGGATTTGGTTTTTTTTATTCTTCAAAACATCAAAATTTGGGATTTCTTTTCTCTCTTTACACACAGAAATTGGTTTTAAAATTGAATTAGCACACAAGCACAAGTTTTCCCTTGGGTTCGATATTTTGGGTCTTAATTCTATTTCCCTATATTACTAGCCGATCTAGTACACTTGCTAGACGCCGGTCAAGGGCAGCTCCCTGACCATGACCTCTCAATGCAGAAGATCTAGAACCAGGTGCTGGAGATGTAGCTAAAGCAATCTGCCTTAAGGGATAATCTTTGATCTAATGGTCTCTAAAACCACATTTGAAATAAGCTCTAGTCAGATATTGACATTGCACCAGATGAACTTTGCCATAATGATCACATGCCAATGTTGTTTCACTATTTCTATCTTGAGGTGTGCTGGTTGCTGATGCAGCTGGTGCCCTACCATGGGGTGTACAACCCTAACCTTGGCCTACAGCAACTGGTGTACGATCCTAAGGTACTATAGATCCCTTTAACTTCTTACCCTGACCTCCTTTACCATTGGACTGTCCCTGCTTTCTCTTTTGCTAAAATCGGGACTTCCTGTTATCTTTTTTTATCTTTATGGCTTCTAACTTAACAGTAGCCTCAACCATAGCCCTCAAGTTAGGATATCGCTATATCCTTATAATATATCTGAGCTTAGTGTGCAATCCCTTTTCAAATCTCTGACATAATTTTTCTTCTGTGGATTGGCTCTCATCCAAGTAAGCACTCAAGTGTCTAAACTTGCGCTCATACTCTACCACTATCTTATTCCCCTATTTTAGCCTCCAGAAGGCATAATGCATCATTGCTTTATATTTTGACCCAATATATTTATTTTCAAACTATGCTACAAAGAACCCCCAATTCAATTGATCCACATAGGTGTGCCTCCTGACTGAGTTCCATCATATAGAAGTTGGTCCCTGAAGCAATGCCACTATACCTTCAAATTTCTCTTCTAGTGAGTTATTGGTGATTTCAAACAACCTTTTAATTTTAAAAAGCCATTCTTCTTCTTGAGTAGGTGTTAGTGGCTCACGCCCATGAAAGTCTTCAGCTTCGAATCTTTTTAACTATTTCAGAATGGGCTTTCTGCTAAGTAGAGCTAGTAGCTGCTGCCTATGGCGGTTGTGCTTGACCAGCCTGTAGCCTCTACTGAATATAGTCAGCCATTAAATTAAACAAGTCAAGCTGTGGGGGTGGAGGTGACACCACTAGTAAAAAAGCCTGCTGTTATGGGGCCTTATGCTGTCCAGTACCAATGGATGCCTTACTCTCACCATCTCCCACCTGTCGATCTCTGTCAGATGACATCTTTTCTTTTTAAAATAACAAGAAGCAAGTATACATTAGATATATAACACTTTTCACTGACAGTTGGCATGTATATGCAGATAAACCAATCACTTAGTCCCACTCCAATCTTAGAACCGCCTATACCCTTTGCTCTAATACCATAAAATGTAACACCTTTACTAATACAGTCTTACTTAATTAAGCGATAAGCCAATTTTTATTTTCAAAATCATATATTGAACCTTAACTATTTCATTGACTACAAACTTTTCCATAAATTATTGCTTACAAGTCAAACTTTTTGATTGACCTATAACCGTCCAATTTACTATTCACCAATTAAAAATTTGGCAATATAATGGCTAAAAACATGCCTAACCAACCTGAAAAGCAGATAATTTTCACAGCCCCTCAGGGGCACAACAATTTATACAATCAATATAATATTTATCACCTCCATTGAAATTTCATTTCTTGTCATAACTCATATTTACATATACACAAAATATTGTTCAAATACACTTCAATTTATACTTCAAATTTTGCTAAGTATATACATGCCATAACCAAATAATGTCTAAATGTCTCATTTCTCTTTAAAATTTTTGCTCCTCTGTGCTCTACTCAATCTTCGAAATCTACAAGCAGTAAATACTACATGCTGAGCATTAAATATGCTTAGTGGTGACTATAAATCAAAGAATTTCCATCACATGCACAATTGCACTAATCATGCAAAATTCATTAATTATCCCCCAAATCACAATTATCAAAATACTTAACATTCAATACCAATTAATACCATTACTTTGGTAAACTTTTCGATTTAGTCCTTAATTTTTCATTTAATTATAGAATTACCGGTAGTTCATTCATTTTCTCTTCAAACTCATTAATTAGCATACAAATTACCAATTAGTTTCTATTTTAATATTTTAATGTAAAATTATATTTTAGTCCTTCAGAATTACAAAAGTTCATTTTTAATCCATTTATTCACTATTTCTTTTCATTTTTACCCTTTATTCATTACTTTGGTATTTTTACTCACTAAACTCAATATTTGAAGAAATTACCATTTTGTCCCTAAACTTTTAATTTTCTTTCAATCAGGTCCTTTTTCACTCTAAACTTCATTTTCACTTTACTTTTTACACTTTTCATTCACATTTATCATTTTGCTCTAGTACGATCCTAGAAGAAATCTTCAAATTGGATATAAGAGACGTGAATCCCACTGGCCCAAAACAAAATAAGAAAATGATCTCGAAGGACCATTCCACCACAGAACAAAACAAAGCAGATAATATAGAAACTATAAGAGATCATTACGATCTTACCGTAGTAAGGCAATTTGCCATGACTTGTACCGTCGTATAGGTGTCCCTATGGCTAGCCAATCATATCCTAAACTAGATTTTGACTGTCTGATTATTACTAAAGGCAAAATTCACTTATTTCAAAAATCTTTTTTAACATTTTTACTTTTCGACTTACTTTTTTATTTTAGTGCACTAGTCATTCCATTTTTTCCATCACTTTTGTACAAATTATGAATTATTTTACAATAATTCATCATTTCCACTTCACATTTTATACTTGTCATTGGTTTTTCATTTCAATACATCAATCAGTCAATTTTTTCATCTTTTTTTTTCATATTTTGGGAATTATCTTATTATGATTCATTATTTTCACTCATTTCATGAATTATTACACCATAATTTAACAATTTCACTTTGTACATAATACAATTTCATTCTAAAAAATATTAATATAATTTTCATAAATTTTAATTAAATTTATGAATATATTATTTCATATCTATATTCATTTTTAGGCCTTAAACCAACTAAATACATAAAATACACTTTGATTTGTCTTAGATATCAATTCAGCCAAGTAAGGTTGTCCACCTTACCAACACTTTTAATTCAATTTAAACTTCTTAAAGGCTATTATTAAAGCTTCTAAATACTATTCTAAGCTTTAATTCAATTACACATGCATTTTACCAAGATTTACCTAGGTTACATAAAGCAAAATCATGTCAAATTGAAGGAAATTGATGGATTTGACAATCACTAACCTTTTTTACTTTCTTTAGATTCCTTAAGCTTCCTTTTCCTTACCTTTTCCTTTATAACTTTGTCCACCACCTTAAGAATCTATAAGAGGCCAAATTTTCCATCAAAAGAAATATCAATTTTTTGATCTCTTATGCTCAAATTAAAATCATAAATGGACTTTAAGCACTTAAAAACACCTCTAGGTCCCTTAAACTAAATTAAAACATTGAATTTCACTTACTTCACTTTGACCTCTTTCACTCTCACCTTTGTTTTTCTTTCACTTTTCTCACTCTAATCAAAGAGTCAAAACTTAAAGAAATTTAAGAGAGAATGGCTATGGTGTATTCGGCCAAAAAAGGAGAAGAAGAAGGCTAAAGGGATAAAGATGAAACACTAAAAAAATTGCTCCCTTTCCTTTTTATATAGTCTTAAATGGGTTGGGCTTTGGTTCAACCAAATGCCTACTCGCTTGAGCCCATTTCTCCTTTTTAGGCCCAATAAACCATTTTTCTGTGATTTTTTTACTTTCTAAATTCAAATCAGCCCATATTTGATTTTATCATTCTTATCATGTCTAAAATATGCTGTATGCAAAATTTTAACTCAATCAAAGTCTATTTTCGATCCGATTAAATCAGATCAATCCAATTCAATAATTACCCATGTCATCAATTAATTTTTTTTATAGCCAAAATATTCTACACATCATTTTAGACAAATCTATAATATCTGGTAATTTGTTTTAACTTATTTGTTATTTTTAAGGGCTCATTCAAACTTAAGTCAACCTAATTATCGCTTTCATTTTTCATATTTTTTACTTTTAGAGGCCTATTTGATCTTAATTTCACTCCAAATTTCAATCTCAAACTAACTGTGATCAATATTTTTCGATTATCAAATAAAATATTTTTCACATCCGGATATACTTCTCACCCTAGAAGCATTATTCATTATCGAAAAATACTATTTACGACTGACTCGGTATTGAGATCATTACAAAAAACCTCAAAAAAATACTTAGAAAACCATAAAATTTATATGAAAATATGAAAAATTGGAGTCGGAGCTTCAAATTTTGTGTTCTTTATCAGAAATATATTATTTTTTCATCATTGGGTAACCCTAATTTAAGTTGTCTCGGGTCACAATGTCTACACCTATAGTAGCCTACAAGCCCTAGAAAGCTTATGATTTTTATAACATTTTAAGGTATTTTCCATTCAAGAATTGCTTTAATCTTTTTTAGATCAACGTTAATGCCTTCAACCGAAACAACATGGCCAAGAAATGCTACTTTATTAAGCTAAAACTCACACTTACTAAATTTTTCATACAACTATTTATCTCTCAGGATCTGTAGCACAATGCAAAATTTTTTGTCATGTTCTTTTGGAGTTTTAGAATATACCAGGATGTCATTAATGAATACCACCACAAATTAATCAAGGTATGGATGAAAAATTCTATTCATCAAATCAATAAATGCCGCTAGTGCATTTATGAGTCCAAATGACATAACCAGAAATTCACAATGGCTAACTTGGTATGGAAAGCAGACTTGCGTACATCTATTTCTTTCACCTTAAGCCGGTGGTACCTAAATTTCAAGTCAATTTTGGAAAATACACCTACTCCTTTTTGTTGGTCAAATAAATCATCAATTCTAGGCAATGAGTATTTATTCTTTATAGTGACTTTATTCAACTGTCTGCAGTCAATACACAATCTGATGGATCTATCCTTCTTTTTAACAAACAACACTAGAGCTCCCTATGGTGACACACCTGGGCAAATGAAGCCCTTATTAAACAATTTTTGTAGCTGTATTTTAAGTTCTTTTAATTTAGCTAGTGCCATATTGTAAGGAGTAATAGAAATGGGACTGTACTGAGAACAACATCAATTGTGAACTCAACTTCCCTATCCGGTAGAAACCTTAGTAACTCATCAGGAAAAATATCAGGAAAGCCATAAACTGTGGGAATATTGATGATTAAGGAATCTTCCTTTCTATCTTCAATTACATAAGCTAGGTAGGCCTCACAATCCTTCTTAAGCAGTCTTCTTATAGCAGTGATAGATATGATATTAGATAGGAAACTTGATCTCTCACCCACTACTATTTTTTCTTGTTTATCTAGAGTTTTTAAGGTGATTTGCTTCAATTGATAGGCAACCATAACTCGATGCTTATGTAACCATTCCATTCCTAAAATTATATCAAACTCATGAAATGGGAGTTCTATCAAGTTTGCAGGGAAAGTAAAGCTTTGAATTTGAACTGGGTAGTTTTTATACACTTTATTTAATACAACACTATGCCCTAAAGGATTGCTCACTAGAATGTCTTGATTTAATTGTGAAATATCTAACCCTTCCTTTATGTAACTACTGTGCATATATAAGAATGTGTGGATCCTTGGTTAATTAAAGCCTAAATATAATCACCAAAGAGAGAAAATTTACCCACTATTACATCTAGTATGTCTTGATCCTTTCTGACCCTAACTACATAGGTGCAGGCTATAGGTCATCCCTCAGTCCCCTAGGGTGCCTGAACTACTCCCCTATCTCTTCCTTTAGGTTCTACAGAACTTGATCTATTTGACTGCCGTGTTGCTATAGTTTTCGATTATGCTTTAGGATAATCTTTCTGTATGCGATCCTTGGATGCACATTTAAAACATGCTCGTATTGCTTTCCAACATTCACCTGGATTTCTTATCCCATAGTGCTCATAATTAGGGACATTTCCTTTGCCTATCCCCCTATGAGTACTAGCCATAAAAGCTACTGGAGTACTAGCTCATGCTATAGATTTTTGGCTCTAGGCCTGTGTTTAAGATGGAGCTTGGGATTGGGCTAGTAATCATTTAAATTTCTTTTTAAAAGTACTAGGACAACCTGATAATGGTGGTTTTTTTTTCTGTGAGATCTAGCTTGTCTACTTGATTCATCTAACTATACGGTCTCTACTCTAGTAGTGGACCTAACAAGTGATCTCATATCAGTGTACTCCTAGGATGCAATGGCCTACCTTATTTTGTTATGGAGACTTTACTCGAACATCTCGCAAAATTTGACTTAGGTCAGCTACAAGTCATCAACATAAGCACTGAGTCACTCAAACTTCTTTTCATACTTTATCACTATTTTGTTCCGTTATCTTAATCTAAAGAAAGCACTCCGCATAGAATTCTTATACTCTCTACCAATGTATTTCTCCCCAAATTGGCTCAAAAAGTAATCCTAGATAATGTCAGCATCTGGAGTATAGCATTTGACTGAGGGCTACTATATATGGGTTGGACCCTAAAGCAAAGCTATTGCCCCTTCTAATTTCTCCTCAGGTGAGCGATGGGTAATTTCAAATGATATCTTTAATTTTTGAAGCCATTATTCTACCTTAACAGATGTCATTTGGTATCTACCAAAGAAATCCTTAGCCCTCAGCTTTTTAAGTTGCTCCAAAATAGGCTTTCTCGGAGGTGGTAGAGGTGGATATTACTTGGGTTATGGAATTGGTGAAGTTTATACCCGCTGGTAAACCAATTTCGCTATCATTTGTACAACATTAGGTTGAGGCAGCATCGGTGCTGTAGGTGGTGGTTGTGTAGTATAGCAGCTAGAGGGGGTGTAGGCTGTCGGTATGGTTCTGCGGCACCTCTATCTCTCTCGCATACTGAAAAGCTACTATTAGCTAGTTCTTCCTAAGGATTCAATCCCCTTCTAAAACCAAATGCCATTCTTCAATTTATAAAATAGAAGGATAATCATTGATTAATTTCTAAAGTTGCTTTATTGATAATTATTCATATGTGACGTGCATATGTAATAACTATTTTTACAACAATTTAACTTCGATCTTATGATCGCTTTAACCTTGCTTTGATACCATAAAATGTGACACCCTGTACCCAAACTTTGATTTGAGTACTAGATTTTCACCTTTGCTGGTGGAATAATATAAATACTCTTAATTTGTCACTTTAAAAGTGACAGTATAAGTGAATTTTGTAAATTATATCGTAATTTTACTATTCATTTAGTCAATTACTATTCAAATGATAAAATTTTAGGTAACATGATGGCTACATTTTGACCTAACCCCTGTAAAATAAGCAATTTACACTCCCATTAATCCAACTTCCCAAAACTCTACTCAAAATCACACGATCACTTATCAATCTCAACCATCACAATATCCATCAAAATTTCACCACATATTATCCATATAACATTGTCACTAGCTCATAATATGTAATAACAATAATTCACATCTATAACTTCCTTAATTACATACTACATAATATAAGTTTTACATATACATGCCAACAAAATTTACAATCCTTCTTTAATACATTACAACACTATGTACATGCTTGCTAACATATAAAAGATAAAATTTTCTTCATCTTCTTGATCCTCTAGTCAACCTTCCAATACTTGTGCCCTGTGCGCAGCAAATACTATGCACTAAACTAAAAGCTTAGTGGTTGATACTTAACTATAATATTTCATATTATACATATAAACTACAAATTTCTTTATATACAATTAAAATTACTAAATTTATAATGGTATTACAAATTTCCACTTAATACTCTTATTTTATTTAAATTACATTTTTACCTTAAAATTTCCAACTTATACCTAAATTACGATTTGATCCCTAATATTTCTAATTAACCTTATCTATTTACATTTAAATGTCTAAAATAAGTTTTATCCCAATTTAACCCTTAAATTCACGTATAATGGTAAAAATTTATTTAAGTCCTTTTTGTTTTACTATATATTTTTTTTATTTTTATCACATATCTCACCAGTAACATGCAAAATTACATTTTTGCCATTAATATACTATTTTAATCTTGAAAATATCATTCTATTCATAAAATCTTTATGTCAACCATAATATTCTATTTGTCATCATAATTTGCCAATTAAATTTTATTTTTCCCCTAGTGGTCTCCAGAGGAAATTCTTGAACTGGATATGTGAGATATGGACCCCATAGGTCCAAATATGTATATTTGTCCAATTCTCACTCTTCTTTGTCTCAATTTCCCATCTCATTTTACATTATGGGACCACCATTGACCCACTTTTGTGAGTCGTCATGACTCACTACCGTGGTAAATATTTCTATGACTAGCCAATTATATCCTATATTTTTTATTTCCCTACTAAGCATTAAGTGCAAAATTAATTTATATTTTCGCTTAATAATATACATCAGATACACAATATATTCACCATTTTTTCATAATATAACATCAAATTTTAATGCATTATACAATATTTTGCTCATTTATCTAATTTTTTCTATTTTCCATCATATAATTCATTATGTACTTATTGTTTTCATGCATAATAAGATTCAGCCACTATGAGTTCCACAAGCATCGATCAAGTATTATGTCCAACAAATAACATTGTTTCTCATTTTATTGTCACAAAATAATAATTTATTCATCAATTTCACCAAAGTTCCCATTCGGCCACATAAGGTATATAATTCTCCACATTTGTTTTATTATCCAATCTCATTTATTTCAAGTTTTCTATGTATAATTAGCTTGATTATTTCATTTATTCCATTTAATTCAATTAAGAATCCTATAAGCTATTAGTTATATAATGCACATACAATTGGTTTTCTACATTTTTCTCACTGTTGACATGTTCAACCATACCAATTCCACTAAGTATCTTTAAATTTCACTAAATTATCATTAATTTGAATTTATAAATGCATATTACATGGAAACCTTAAGTTTCATAAAGCAAAAATTATGAAATAAAATAGTTTAGGGTATCCATTAACCTTTTTATCTTTTTTATTCCTTTAAACCACCTTTTTTTCCCTTTGTCTTCCTCCTTTCTTTATTCTTCCTTTTTCTTCCCACCTAACGAAAATTTCCATAGTATAATCCCATTAATTTTCATCACAATATCATCTCTAAATCACTTAAAAATAATAATATGCATCAAATCCTAATTAATTTTAACAAAATATTATAATTCTACTTACTTGAATGACTTGCCCTTTTAGGATTTCTTCATTTTTTTCAACTTCTTCTTCACTAAACCTTTTAATTATGTTGAGAGAAGGATAATTATTTATTGAAGAGTGAAAATTAGGATAGATTTTGTTGGAACTTAAGCTTGCGAAGATGCAAAAATGGTGGAATTGGAAGAAAGGGGTTTTCGTTTCCAAGAAAGAGAGATGGGTGGGCTGCACTTTTTGAAAATTCTGCAATTTCTTCTTTATTTTTATGGGCTAAAACATTGGTTAAAATTTGGTCAAAGTCCATTTAAGTCATGGATCCAAATAATGGCATGTGTTCACTTTCCATCGATTCAAATTTTTTTATCACATTTTTATCAAAATTAGTTAAAAAATTTTAAAAAATATTTATTGAGGTGTGTCTAAATTTTCAAACCAAAATAAGCTTATTTCGGTAAATTTTCTAATCCGACAAGGTAAATATCGGTCTGATAACTTATTTTTCAGTTAATGGGTGTCGAAACCACCAAAAATAAAAACCTCACTTATCGTAACAAATAAATTGCAAATAGGGCAAGAAAGGGTCGAATCCACAGAGACTAGTACCGAAGTAATTTTAAACAACCAAATTTTTAACAACAAAATTAAATGGGGGAGTTTAATAAATTAAAAGCAAAATGATGAAATAAAATAAAATAAAATAAATGAATCAGAAATTAATTGAGAGAAAATTCAATGGATAATAATTTCAGTTAAAGATATTCGCAACATAGGATTTATTCAACTGATCATAGATTAAGAAATAGTTCTAAGAAAATCAAATAGTGGGCCAGTTATTTAGTCGTCGGCATCGCGCTTTCGACCTAATCTTTCCGTTTTAATGAATTAATCAAGTGAGACTGTAATTAATTCCTAACCAATAGACAACCCTTAACAAGTGCAAGACTTTAATCTATTGACAGCATTACGAAATAGAAAGACCCGACCTAAGCCAACCAATCCACAAGCGGGATCGATTTAGACCAAATCATGCATTTACTCAACCTAACAACCCTTGCAAGGAAGCTAAATTGATTGCCACTTGTTATTGAATCCACCAAACAATTACGGATTTGATGTCTTCAATTAGCAATATGTTATTTAATTAAATGAACAACAGCGCCTCATTGAACATGCAATAAATAACAATTGAGAAGAAATTCCTCTAAGCTGTAGTAAACAACATGAACACCAAATGAAATATAGAATAAAGATTAAGCACAACAATCTCACAGTGAAATAAATCCTAGTTTTGAATTAATCTTTAACTGAAAACAATATTCTAGCCACTTATGGCCATGGAAAAATCACAAAATAGAAAGAAGAAGTTTTAGAGAAACCCCCTGCTACAGTATTTTCGTCCAAAAAAAACACAGAAAAGAAATATCCTCCTAATCTTAGAACTCTTCCTCTTAAATAAAAACAAACAAAACAAGAAGTAAATCCTACCAACTAGGAAATTTAAAAGAAAATTCCTAAAGGGGTTTTAAACTACTCAAATCACTCCCCCTTTTTCTCCTAAAATAAAGTCTTAAAACTCCTAAATACCAGCTAGGATTTAAGTGGCGGCTAGGTTAAATTTGTAAGAATTTATCTTGAAAAAACACTGTCCACTATCATTTCCCTTGGGCAAGGGAACTGGGCAAGGCTGGGCTTTCTGCCTTGGGCAACTGAGATTTCCCTTGGGCAAGACTTCCTTCAGAATTTGCAACTTATCAGCTCTTTTGCTTCAATTCTACCTCAAAAAGTTTTTGCTTCTCCGACTCATCAACAATTGGCACTAAAAATGCAACTTTCTCAAAATCAACTCCTACAGTCAGAAAAATAAACAAACAAATGAAAAGCATCCAAATCTTACTTAAAAGAGCACAAAATATTAAGCAAAAATCAACCAAATACATGCTCATTTAACAACTTAACAAATTCCCCCACACTTATCCCATGCTTGTCCTCAAGCATTTGTCAAACAACATAATCAATCCCATCAAAAAAATTCTCATCCTCAACCAAATCCAAGTCCAAAAGCTCCAACCAAATTGAAGTGTAAGGCAAATCAGAGAACGACATTCAAAACAATTTTGCTACTAATTCATATCATAACATGGGTTCCTCAACAATCTTTTTAAACCAAAAACAACAAGACTCAAAATATTTTAATCATGCAAGAATTTTAAGATCTTAGTTTAAAATTAAATCAATACACATAGATAGATGCCAAACCAGAAGAGACAATTCACACACAAATTTCAACAAGCAAGGGAATCAAACTACCAAAACTTTTATTTTTGGCCTCATTTTTGCTTTTGATACTTTTATTATTATTATTATTATTTTTTCATAGGGAAGACTAGGATTGCTTACAAGGAATGTAGAGGTCCTTTTTATGCGAGGGCGCCCGGTTTTAACCCGCATACACCCGATTACTCAGACAACACAAATACAAGCGGCTACTAGCTCTACTCATATCCAAATTTTTAATGGATAGTGGAGTAAAATTTTATTTGCTAATCTCCCATTTTTTTTTCACAGTATGGCAACTAGATTCCCAAACCACAAGCACACAAAGATCTATTTGATGTCTCAACTGGTTTTAACAATCACCTAATGTGCAAAGATTTCAAATTAAATTCATACAAAAATTTATTTCACCTATTAAATATGAGCCTTGAATTTTCTAATTCAAAAGAATGCTGAGGCTACCATGAAATGTATGCAAATAGAGTAAATTATCAAGAAATTGACTCATTACTGCCTAACATCCAATAGGTTAAAACTAAATGGTCAAGGAATTGGCTTAAGATAAGTATTGTCTTCTTAGAAAAGAGAATGCCATTCAATACATGCCAAGAACAATGAACTAGAAGAACAAATCATTGAAATCCATGGGACAAGTACTAACTCCTATTGCCAAACCACAAAATATGCACAATTATGTTCATAACAACCTAAGAATCCAAAAGTATGTCTAGCAAAATCAACACATCATCACAAAACACACAGCACTTCTATCTCAACCCCTCCCCCACACTTTCTCCTCGCATTGTCCTCAATGCGGAACAACCAAATAATTGTGGGGCAAAGGGCAGCCATAAAAATGTAAAAAGAACATAAGATAGAACGAATACTGCCCTGTGAAGGAGGAGGAGTCCAATAAATCAATGCTGCGAAAGAGGTGGGGTAAACCCCACATGCTGAAAGTAGGCCAGAAGATGCGCCTGCAGCTGGTGGACAACAGTTTCAATACGCTCTAAACGGGCTTCAAAAGCAGTGGTGGATGGGGAGGAAGAGCGAACAGAGGCTGCGGCCTGTGATGCTGCTGCTGGGGCTCTCTTCATAGTGTCCTTTTTGAAAATTCTATCTTTGGCCAAAGCACCTGTATCCACAAAAGAAATGGCTCCTTTCTCGCCACATTGCAACAAGTGTAATTTATCCAAAAACATTAAATCCATAGGTGGCATTGTACAAGCAACATGCATGGCGGTAGTACGTATATCCAACAAGCCAACATTAACAGCCAAGCTAGTAACAAAAGACCCCAGATAAAGATTCTTAGGTTTGAAACAAAGTTTATCCAATTTGGCGACAAGCCAATAGCCCAAATTAACTCTTTTCTCATGAATCATACACCATAAAAAGAATAATTCAGCTTTTGTGACAACAGTGGTATCATTATTCCGTGCAGAGTAATTTATGGCTAAGAAACGATGGATAATTCGCAAAGCAACACTTTGAAAATAAAAAGCTTTAGATTTCCTAGGAAAGAACTCAATGCTAGGCATACCAGTTAACTCTCTATAAACTGCTAAAGCATCAAATTCATCAGGATAATCACAAATCATATCCAAATAAGCACATGTTTTTGACTCATCATCAGTGATAAATCCCAAAGCAATGTTAAATGTAGTGATTGAAAAATATTTAAATGTGCCAAGCAGTCTACAAGTCAAAGCAAATGGAAAAGCTAAGTTAAAATTGGGTCCCTGGTGGTCAAACTTGAAAGTACTGAAAAACTCTTTGACTAAGGCATCATACACAGGCATGTTAATCATGAAAAAACAACGCCAACCAATACCATCAATCAAATCCAACACCTCATCATATAATCCCAAAGCACGTAAAGCAGAATCCTCAAAACATCTTCCAGGCACAATATCTAAAGTATAAAGGGAATAATACCTGGTCTTGTGCTCCTCTCTATCAAAATCAAGATTGCCTCCTACCTCATGTGCTGCTGGGGGAAATCTACTCTTACCTATCGCAAGCCTTGGATATTTGCGAGGTGGCTTATTGGGAATGGGTTCATCTCCTCGGTCTGAATCGTCCTCCGAAGTGCTCTCATCAACTAATCCAGCCTCTACCTGCCTAGACTCATAAGTAATGGGTTGTTTACTTTTATATCGTGCTTGTGACTGGATAGAAGCAGCAGATCTGGTGGAACGATGAGTGCGATAAATGGAAAGGTTGGGATCTGTGGCTGCATAGGAGGGTGGTGGGTGGATCGACATAGGAGGAACGGCGGTGCCCAGCGGCAACGATGCTGCAGCTTGCTACTGCCGTGGTGGGATGGCGGTGCGTCGCGCCTACTGCTGCGGTGGCGGGCTGTCGCGACTCGCCTGCTGCTGCGACGGTAGTGGCTGCTGTCGGCGTTGCCTCGGCGGGCGGAGGTGGGGCATCACCAACGATTTTCGGCGGGTCATGGTGGTATGAATGTCCTGCAAATGAAGAGTTAAATGTTAGGTTTTAGGTGTGTGGGGAAGATGGTGAATAGTGGGAATGAAATAAATTTACTTGGATCAAAACAAAATAAATAAGGTAAAAACTTTGAAAAGAGGTAAAATTTTAAAAACCCATAAAAAATATAAGGCCCATAAAAAAAAGTGAAAAACCCAAAATAATTTGAATGTATGGGCTTCCAAAAAAAAATTACTATGAAAACTTGATGAAAAATCTAAACATTCATGCCCAGAAAATTGATAAACCCGTGCAACTTTTTTTTTCAGTAAAGTAAAAATAAATGGAATGGAAATTTAAATAGTAATAATTTAGCCTTGGACAAGGCTAAATATTGGGTTGCCTCCCAAAAGCGCCTTTCTTTAACGTCTTCGGCTAGACGTTGCTGGGATTAATTCTCCAAGTCATGAATGGCCAGTTGAGGTTCCTCATTGTCTTGGTCCAGAGTTCTTTCATAGAACGGTTTGAGGCGATGTCCATTAACTTTAAAAATTTTGTCAGTCTCCAAACTTTGAATTTCAACTACACCATGAGCAAAAACATTAGTAACAACAAAGGGTCCTATCCATCTGGACCTTAATTTTCCTGGAAATAATTTCAAACGTGAATGAAATAATAAAACCTTTTATCAAATTTGAAATTCTTTCCTAGAAATCATTTTATCATGGAACCTTTTCGTTTTTTCTTTATAGATTCATGAGCTCTCATATGCCTCATTTCTTAACTCTTCCAATTCCTGCAATTCTAACTTACGATGTTCACCTGCTGCTTCTAATGCCATGTTGCAATGTTTTATGGCCCAAAATGCTCTATGCTCCAACTCTACGGGTAAATGACAGGGTTTTCCATACACCAGTCGATATGGTGACATACCGATGGGTGTCTTATAGGCAGTCCTATAGGCCAAGAGAGCATCTTCTAGCTTCAAACTCCAGTCCTTCCTGGTTAAATTGACTGTCTTTTCCAGTATAGACTTCACCTCTTTATTGGAAATTTCAGCTTGTCCACTTGTCTAGGGATGGTAAGCAGTTGACAAACAACGCGTGACTCCATATTTCTTTAGCAGTGCATCCATGATTTTGTTGCAAAAATGCGTCCCTCTGTCACTTATAAGCACTCTTGGGGTACCAAACCTGCAAAATATTTTATTTTTGACAAAATTCACCACAGTTTTGGCATCATCAGTTCTTGTGGCTTTGGCCTCAACCCATTTAGAAACATAGTCTACTGTAAGTAAAATATAAGAATTGCCAAAAGAAGAAGGAAAAGGGCCCATGAAATCAATACCCCACACATCAAATATTTCACAAATTAATATAGATGTGAGTGGCATTTGGTCTCTGGGTCCTAAGTTACCTGTTCTTTGACACCTGTCACATGATTTACAGTATAAATATGCATCTCTAAATAAACTAGGCCAAATCAAACCACATTGCAAAACCTTTCGCGCTGTCCTTTTAGGACCAAAATGACCCCCACATGCCTCAGAATGATAGAATTTCAATATGGACTGAATCTCATCATTAGGGATACAATGTCGAATAATTTGATCGGAGCAATATTTCCATAAATATGGTTCATCCCAAGCATAGTATTTGGCTTCTCTCTTCAATTTGTCTTTCTCAAACCTGGAAAAATCGGCAGGAATGGCACCTGTAACCAAAAAATTCACAATATCAGCATCCCAGGGACTGAAAGTGTGGACAACAAATAAATGTTCATCTGGAAAATCATCATTTATAGGCAATGCTTCCTTATTTAGCAACAATCTACTGAGGTGATCAGCTACTAAATTTTCAGACCCCTTCCTGTCTCTAATTTCAAGATCAAACTCTTGCATTAAGAGAATCCATCGAATTAGACGGGGTTTGGCTTCTTTCTTCTTCAATAAATACTTTAGTGTTGCATGATCAGAAAAGACAACTACTTTAGTACCCAATAAATATTGCCTAAATTTTTCTAGAGCAAAAACAATGGATATGAGTTCTTTTTCCGTCGTGGAGTAGTTGCTTTGTGCACTATCCAATGTTCTTGAAGCATAATAGATCACATGTGGATTTTTCTCAATTCTTTGGCCAAGAACAGCTCCTATGGCATGGTTACTTGCATCGCACATGATCTCAAAGGGGTAGTCCCAATTGGGTGGCTAAATTATAGGTGCAGAAACCAGCTTACTCTTCAGCTCATCAAAGGCATCTCGGCATGCTTGATCAAAATCAAAGTCTGCATCCTTTTGCAATAATTTACACAATGGTTGGGTGATTTTGGAGAAGTCTTTTATAAAGTGCATGTAAAAACCTGCATGTCCAAGAAAAGAACGAACTTCCGCACACTTGCAGGGTAAGGTAAAGATTGAATAACATCAGTTTTAGCCTTGTCTACTTCTATTCCTTTTGAATACACGATATGGCCTAAAATCAACCCTTGATCCACCATGAAATGGCATTTTTCATAATTAAGAACCAGATTAGACTCTAAACATCTCTTCAAAATCTTAATTAAATTAGATAGACATTCATGAAATGAGTTACCATAAACCGTAAAATCATCCATGAACACCTCTATTATTTTCTCAACATAATCTGAAAAGATGCTTACCATACAACGTTGGAAAGTCGCTGGAGCATTGCAAAGTCCAAATGGCATCCGCCGGTAAGCAAATGTGCCAAAGGGACAGGTGAAAGTTGTCTTCTCCTGGTCTTCGGGCGCCACCGGTATTTGGTAAAAACCTGTGTAACCATCAAGACAACAATAGTAAGATTTTCCAGCGAGTCTTTCCAACATTTGATCAATGAAAGGAAGTGGAAAATGATCTTTTCTAGTAGAGGCATTCAACTTCCTGTAATCTATACAAACTCTCCACCCATTTTGGACTCAGGTGGGCACCATCTCGCCATTGTCATTCTCCACAACTGTGACTCCCGTCTTTTTTGGTACGACTTGAACTGGACTTACCCAATTGCTGTCCGAAATAGGGTATATGACTCCTGCATCCGGCATCTTTTGGATCTCCTTTTTCACTACTTCCATCATTGGTGGGTTTAAACGTCTTTGGGCTTATCTGCTGGGTTCGACATTATCTTCCAAATGAATCTTGTGCATGCATGTGGAGGGACTTATGCCGGTTATGTCAGCAATAGTCCATCCAATGGCTTGTTTATGCTCTTTCAAGGCTTGAATCAGTAACGTTTCTTCCTTATAAGTCAGCTTATTGAAAATAATCACTGGAAGTGTTTTCTCCTCACCTAAGCAAGCATACTTTAAATGATTGGGTAGTACCTTAAGCTCTAATGTCGGCGCCTGCAAAACAGATGGTAAAAGTTTCTGGTCAGTGCTAGTTAAATTCAGAGAATTAGATGCATTTACCACTGGTTTTAAAGCCTCCAACTCCAATACTATTTCTTCGAGCTCTTCTTCAAGATGCAACTCCTCTCCCACTGCATCAAAGCTGTCCCTGTGAACACTTTCATTCAAAGCAACTTGTAACTTGTCAGTTCTATCTATTTCAAACACTTTTTAAGTCAAAGGTTTAATAACATTAATTCCACAAATAGAAGACATCTCACATGGATATTTCATAGCATCATACACATTAAATTGAACTGTTTCACCATCAAATTCCATAGTGAGGGTACCTTTGTAAACATCAATTTCAGTCCGAGCTGTTTGAAGGAATGGTCTACCTAATAGAATATCGGATGACTCCCCTGAATTTCCATCATATTCCATATCAATCACATAAAAATCAGCAGGAAAGATCAGACCATTAACCTGAGCTAACACATCTTCCAACAGTCCCTCAGGATATACAATGGATCTATTTGCTAATTGAATGACTATCCCTGTTTCTTCTAAAGGTCCAGCATTTAAAGAGGAATAAATGGACTTGGACATGACATTTATAGACGCACCTAAGTCACACATGGCTCTTTTAATACTTAAATTACCAATTTTGCAGGAAATAGCAAACATACCTTTATCCTTGCATTTTTGAGGCATTTTTCTTTGAATAACAGTAGAAACATTTTCATTGACAGTAATTTTCTCATAACCAATTTGTTTCTTCTTGTTAGAACAAAGTTCCTTGAGAAATTTTGCATATCTTGGTATTTATTTTATAGCATCAATCAAAGGAATATTTACCTCAACTTTGCGAAAAGTTTCAAAGATGTCTTTCTCCTCTTTCTCCTTCTTTGATTTAGCTAACCTGTCAGGAAATGGAGGCTGTATAACTAAAACAAGGGGCTATTTTGAATTTTTACCTGAGTGTTGTTCTGTTTTCTCTATTTTTGCCTCTTTCTCCACCTCTTTTGCCTTTTTCTGATTATCCTCCTTGGGCAAGGATTGTTCCAGCTCTTTTCCACTTCTTAGAACAATGGCACTTGCATTTTGCCTCGGATTTTCTATGGTTTGTGATGGCAAACGTCCTTAGGACTCTATTCTACTCAGAGACATTGCTATTTGGCTCATCTATTTTTCCAAGTTCTGAAACCTAGAATCTGTCTTTTCTACATGCTGCTGCAAATCTTTTGTAGTAGTTGCTAAAGAATGAACAACATCCTTAAGAGACATACCTTGCTTAGGAGCTGATTGAAAAGGCTGTGGTGGTGCTCTTGAATGGAAATCTTGTTGTGAATTTTACTGCCTTGCTCCATAACTGAAGTTGGGATGATCACGCCACCCCGAATTATATGTATTTGAATATGGATCGTATTTTCTTTGGGGTTGTCCACCATATCCACCCAGTGCATTAACTTGCTCTTGTGCCTCATCTTGAAGTGTGGGGCACATATCGGTAGTGTGTCCAGCATAAGCACAAATTCCACACACTTGAGCTTGAGGAGTCTTACCTGCAGCCATGTTTTGCACAAGAAAAGTGAGATTTTTAATTGTTTCTTCAAGGGAAGAAGATTGTACCTCATTTACTCGTCTAGGAGGGTTTTGATATCGCCCAAACTGTTGGGACGTTGCTGCCATATTTTGAATCAATTCTCGTGCTTGAGTTAGGGTTTTGTTGTTGAGACTTCCACCACTCGCTGCATCAATTATTTTTCTTTCCATACTCAACATACCTTCGTAAAAGTACTGAATAAGGGACTGCTCAGTTATACCATGTTGAGGACAGCTTGTACACAATCTTTTAAACCTCTCCCAGTAGTCATGAAGTGATTCTATATCTTTTTGTCGAATCCCACTGATTTCCCTGCGAATTATAGCAGCTCTAGATGCAGGAAATAATTTATCTAAGAATATTCTTACCATATCAGTCCAAGTTGTGATTGTTCCAGATGGTAAATTCAGCAACCAGTCTTTTGCCGCGTCGGCTAAGGAGAAAGGAAAAGCCCTCAATTTTACTTGCTCCTCGGTAACTCCATGTGGCTTCATTCCTGAACAAACAACATGAAATTCTTTAAGATGCTTATAAGGATCTTCATTTTCCATACCTCGAAAAGTGGGTAGCAGATGAATCAATCCAGATTTTAGCTCAAAAGTAGTGTCTACTGTCGAATATGTAATGCACAGCGGTTGCTGATTCAATGGTGGCGCGTGTAACTCTCTCAAGGTTCTTTTCGCCAACTGTTCCTCTTCTATCTCAGGTGGATATTCAGTAAAATTAGCTACCTCTTCTTCCTGTTGTTGTTTGGAGTAAGTTCCAGTAAATGCTTTGCGTATTCTTGTCTCCTTCCTCAATCTCCGGGCTATTTTCTCAATTTCAGAATCGAACAATAATTCTCCCAAAATTTTAGATCTGGTCATTCACAAATTAAATCAAGTTAGACTAGTCCCCGGCAACGGCGCCAAAATTTGATGGGTGTCGAAACTACCAAAAATAAAAACCTTACTTATCCTAACAAATAAATTGCAAATAGGGCAAGAAAGGGTCGAATCCATAGAGACTAGTACCGAAGTAATTTTAAACAACCAAATTTTTAACAACAAAATTAAATGGGGGAGTTTAATAAATTAAAAGCAAAATGATGAAATAAAATAAAATAAAATAAAATAAATGAATCAGAAATTAATTGAGAGAAAATTCAATGGGTAATAATTCCAGTTAAAGATATTCGCAACACAGGATTTATTCAACTGATCATAGATTAAGAAATAGTTCTAAGAAAATTAAATAGTGGGCCAGTTATATAGCCGTTGGCATCGCGCTTTCGACCTAATCTTTCCGTTTTAATGAATTAATCAAGTGAGACTGTAATTAATTCCTAACCAATAGACAACCCTTAACAAGCGCAAGAATTTAATCTATTGACAGCATTACGAAATAAAAAGACCCGACCTAAGCCAACCAATCCACAAGCGAGATCAATTTAGACCAAATCATGCATTTACTCAACCTAACAACCCTTGCAAGGAAGCTAAATTGATTGCCACTTGTTATTGAATCCACCAAACAATTACGGATTTGATGTCTTCAATTAGCAATATGTTATTTAATTAAATGAACAATGGCACCTCATTGAACATGCAACAAATAACAATTGAGAAGAAATTCCTCTAAGCTGTAGTAAACAACATGAACACCAAATGAAATATAGAATAAAGATTAAGCACAGCAATCTCACAGTGAAATAAATCCTAGTTTTGAATTAATCTTTAACTGAAAATAATATTCTAGCCACTCATGGCCATGGGAAAATCACAAAATAGAAAGAAGAAGTTTTAGAGAAACCCCCTGCTACAGTATTTTCGTCCAAAAAAAAGCAGAAAAGAAATATCCTCCTAATCTCAGAACTCTTCCTCTTAAATAAAAACAAACAAAACAGGAAGTAAATCCTACCAACTAGGAAATTTAAAAGAAAATTCCTAATGGGGTTTTAAACTACTCAAATCACTCCCCCTTTTCTCCTAAAATATAGTCTTAAAACTCCTAAATACTAGCTAGGGTTTAAGTGGCGGCTAGGTTAAATTCGTAAGAATTTATCTTGAAAAAATGCTGTCCACTGTCATTTCCTTTGGGCAACTTAGGCAAGGGAACTGGGCAAGGCTGGGCTTTCTGCCTTGGGCAACTGAGCATTTTCCTTGGGCAAGACTTCCTTCAGAATTTGCAACTCATCAGCTCTTTTGCTTCAATTCTACCTCAAAAAGTTTTTGCTTCTCCGAATCATCAACAATTGGCCCCAAAAATGCAACTTTCTCAAAATCCACTCCTACAGTCAGAAAAATAAACAAACAAATGAAAAGCATCCAAATCTGACTTAAAAAAGCATAAAATATTAAGCAAAAATCAACCAAATACATGCTCATTTAACTACTTAACATCAGTCTTCACATAAAATTAATCTAACACTCCTAAAAATTCATTTTATTTATTTCTAATAAGTTTCCATGCTTAAATTAATTCTAAGTTCTTTGAAATGGTAATATCATTATCGCTTAAATCATCTCCCTCTTTATCCCTAAGCACTGAAAATCTCATGCCTAGATTCAAATTCTGATTCTCTTTCCTTGAACCACTATTAAACTTTCAAATGTTTCTTCAACACTTCTCAACCAGCATCTATAAGCCAAATCCAGAACTAGCCTTATTATTTTCCTTTTGTTGCCTCTCTCTTGACTCATTGCCCTCATTACACTATTATTTATGAACATAGTGAGAATCATAGTCTCTATATAATGATCACAACTAAAATATATATTCGATAAATTCTTGTATTCTACCTTTTTTAATTCATAATCAATCTAAAATTTAGGAACAAGTGGTTTCTTGAGATTTAAGGAAACAATAACTTTGGCAAACCAAGCATACTTAAAGTCACTAGTATTATAATCTGCCTTAATTACCATCAAGTAATAGCCTATAATTATCCTCTAAAAAGGGCTTTATTATAATCAAATACATTAAAAAATTGCACAAAAAAATTTTACTGATATCTAAAACTTTGGCATTGCCATGTCTCATAAGTTTTATAGTTTGTTACATAAAACTCTATATCTAATAGTTTTAGCCAATGTTTTGAAACTCTATTTGAGTTGGATGGTCAAATCGGTTAGACTACGAATTAGTAGGCAATTCAAGTTGATATTACATAAAAAAAAGTGGAAAAAACTTGATTTGGATTGAAAAAAAACTCGAATTAAATCGAAACTCATTAAATTGGCTCGAAATCTAGTTGAATGTCAAAGGACCACATTTTTTTTAAGTTTGTATCCATCTCATGCAAAATATTTCCTTTCACTCTCTCTTTTCCCTTTTCTCTCTCAACTTTCATTTTTCGTTTTGGCTTTGGTGTTTTCTCTACCGTCGATTGCCTACCTTTGATGTCACTTTTCTCTTTCCATTTGCTTCTTTTTCTTCTTCTTCTTCGATTTCTCTTTTAACAGCAACTACATTTTTATCCCTTTTCTCCTCCTTTTTTGACCAATTTCTCTTGAGAAAGCTATCAAGTGTGGGATGTTATTGTTTCCCATACGAATAAGCCATTTTTCTAGCTAATTTAAGTTAAGAAATGGTGATTTTAAATAGAGAACGAATTTGGATAAAATGGATTTAAACCTAGAAATTTTATTTCTTTAGTTAAGTTTAGTTTCTAGGCTTTCATATTTCTACAATTTAAGTTAATGTTGTGTTAATTTGAATTATTTGGAATGGTTATGCAATTATAAAGATAAAGGAAGGATATTGGAAGAGTTGATAGAGATAAGGAGATTTTTTATGAATCTTGAAGTTTTTATGGGTGTTAAGTTTTTATTTGATTTAAAATTTTATGCTATAGAGTATGATTTAATTGAATCTAACTAAGGAGTAGATGAAGATGGTAATGATAGCATAGTCTATGAGGAAGATCAAGAGGAGGACTATGGTAAGTTAGATCACCCTGGTGATGTTTCAATTGGTAAAAGGATATGGAACTCTTTACTTTGTAATCGGTTCGCTTCCTTCACCTTTGTTCATAACATGTTGTATCACATTCTCTCTTATACTATAAGTAAACTGTTGTTAATGTGATGGAGAAAATAAAGGAGCAATGGCAAATTTAGGATTTATAATCAAAGGAGGAAAAAATACAAGTCATGTTTAAACTTAAAAAATAAGTTAAAAAGAAGGGTCCAAAATAAAATTTTGAGTGGGCCAAAATATCTATTTAATATATATATATAACAATATATATATATATAACAAAAAGAAATTCAAAAAATAAAGGGGGCAATTGCCCCCCATCCCACCCATATGGCTGTACCGCTACAAAGGAGGGAGGTAAGCCACAATACTAATAGGAAAGTGTCCAACTACATTTAAATTAGGTAACCAGAAGAATTATTATCACTTTGATTTAGCATTGAATTTTTCTTTTTATTTTCTTTTGATTGGTACTCCTTTGGTTATTATTTTCGGATAATTGATTCTTTTATTTATTCTTGTAATACCTATTTGATAACTAATAAGTTTTTAAAGTGTTTTCATATATCATATTTTAAAAAAATAAAAATTTTAAGTCAATTCGATCGAATCAATTGATTTATGATTCGGTTCGAAGTCCAAGTAGACATCCAATCCACTTTTGAATACATTGATTTTACCCAGCAAATTGACAATCATAGTTGTTTAGGGGTTTTGATAATTTGGACATGAGAGAAAAGGAAAAGGATACCTTAAGATTTTTACTGAATCCATTAATGGTGATGTCACCATTATTAACCTTAACTCTACCATCGTCCATAAAATCCTCTATGGTTGCCCCACCATTAAAAGCTTTTTTCTATAATCACAGTTGGCCTTAGGGGTGTTCAAAGATGGGTTGGATGGGTTACAATTGGTTTTTCCTCCAGCCCATCTAAGAATTTAGATGGGTTGAACCCAACCCAAATAAATAGGGTTATGAATTAAATTTTTTGTGTTGGATTGGTTGGTTTATATGACTTATATGATTTATGTCAATTTTTATATTATATTATAAATATATAAATTATTCATATTTATATATTTTTAAATATAAAGTATTAATTTTATTTTTATAAATATTTTTTAAATACCTCATGTATATAAATTCACAGTACCATAAAATTTAAAAGTTACATAAAAATTTCATAAAAAAATTAATAGTGCCCTAAAATTTAAAATTAAATATAAATTCTTAAACTATGAAATTAATTGATGTAATTATAATACATAAAAAATAAAAATATATATAAAAATATATGTTCTATTTAAACAATACATCTTCCATTTGCCTTCAACATTGAAATCATTCATTGATTGGTGAAGTTGGTTCCATTATTATTGGAGATCTTACTCCTACAAAATCTGCATCAATATAATAATTAAAATTAATCATTTAATACTTATCCCAAGATAAATCAAAATATTAAAATTATTAAACATTATCTGTCTCCATTTCTTCATATTTTTCTATTTCATCCATTTTATGGCGAAGGTCAATGGGTATCGGTATTGATCTTAAACAACTTTGACCATATACTAATGCTTCCACCATCAGATTGATGTCCAAGTATCAGTAGTGAGACATACAAGTTGTGACTTCAAAATACTTTTTAATTTTTGCTTCTTATTTGAATATAACTTCAAATAATCTCTAGTAACGGTTATGCGAGAAGGAATTACAATCCTAGGTCGCAAATATTCAGAATATTCCTTAAATCCTTTTCTTTCCACAATCCTAAATGGTAACTCATCAACCATTATCATTTTTACAAGTTTCACTCTCATTTGCTCAACATAAAAAGCTTGTAATTCTTCATCTCTAGATCCTCTCCGTACTCTTTTATGTTTTGTTAAGGTTGTAAGGATACTCCAAACACTTGTGGGTTAGATGAGCCCAAAGAGTACTAGTACCATATCTACGGTCACATGCATAATCCTTACTACAGTAATTACAAATAACTCTAATATTATTTGTATTCTCTACTCTAGTAAAATGATCTCATATAGCAGATGTTCTTTTAAAAGTTCGTTTGTGAGGATACGAGTGTTTCTTACTACTACAACCCTCACTATGAGTAGTTTCTGAGGTTAAAGGCAAGGAAGATTTTGAACTAAGAGCTTCCATCTGAAATGCACGCTAATAATTGTCTCTTACTGGCACATGGATGATCTTAAAAAAAGTAATCAAGTATCAAGACAACACATAACAAATTCTCAATTCAGTTCCATTGTATTTTGTATTATCCAAACTAACTTCAAAACTAAAATCAATAAAAGAGCATGTTGTGTAACTTTTGGTAAATATTTGAGGTATTGTTCAAACAATGCAATGATAACATTGCAATTTCTCTAACTGCCGTATTAAATGCTGAAGTTAAAACTTAAAAAGTGCAATGAGTAATTATTGATTAAAGGAATTTACGTTTTCAAATATTCAACCTCAGGACTCAACTATTTCCTACCCTTCATGGCTTATGAACTTAATGATTGTACCTTAGGAAAAAAATAAAAATTAAAAAGTAAAATTAATTAAGTGATTGTACATCTTTTTTTTTTGGCCATTGATTAGAAAATCTCTGCAACTAGTTCTTTGTTAGCCATTGAATCAAAATATCTGATGCATATATATAAGTTGAGATTATATGAACATCGACATATGTACAACATTATGAATCTTTGATTTAATTTGATGATACTCAATAAATAAAAAATGAACTATAACAAAATTATAAAAAATGAACGCTTCTCCTCTTTCTATTTTAAGCCTTTTAAAGACTTAGTGCTCCAATACCAAAATCCTCAGGAATAATAAATTCCAATGCCAAACAATCCCACATATTAAAATATCACAAAAATGAAATTTTCACTCATCAATTAGGCTTTAGGCTGATTAAGAAATGTGTAAACACATATATGAAAGGGGCATAATACACAAAAATCAGTTACACACATTATTAAAAAACCAATACAATAAAGTAAGAGAAAAAAAGAAAAAATAAGATAACCCCATGGAAGTGAATGAGAGATCAGAGCTAATTAACTCACATCGAATGAAAAAATCCAAGAAAATGAACACAAATTAGAATAGAAAGAAAAGCGCATCTGTACCTGAATAAGAGCAACGAAACTTTCAAACTCGAAAGAAAAGAAAACATATTTGAATTTTTATCAATGAAATCCCATGAAGGTTCATTTTGTTATCTGGAGCGTCAATGTGCTTCATAATTACCAATTTTACAAAATTAAATTGATTTTTTTAAGTAAAGAAAAAGGAAACAAAAAATCAAGCAAACAATGCTCAACTACTAGCATCTATCATAAGATCATTCCAAAAAATAAAAAGAAAACAGGAGGCACTGTGCTTAGCAGCAAGAAATCTATCGAAAAGCTTACCTAATGATGATGACCCAAGGTGAGACGATATATCCTGAATGATCAAGTGATGGAGGTGAGAAAATGAGAGAGAGAGACGATCGTGATGACCCAACGACGAGAGAGAAAAGCAATTGAAGAGAAAATGAGAGAGAGACAACACATAAAAATTTGATGGATTTAGGAAAAGAGGCTTGGACTGTGTTGTCGATGGTTTTAGGAAAGAGGCTTGGGCTATTTTGTTAAAAATAATGGGTTAGGTGGTTGGGTTATATAATAACCTATAATCCATGAATATTTTTTTTTTAAATTGTAAAATGGATTATATGGGTTAGATTATATGGATTTAGTGGTTAGGGTTTAACTTACTACAAGAAAATGTAGAAATAGCAACGAAATTGATTTTGTTTCTAAATTAGCAATGGAAATCCAATCCCATTGCTATTTAGTAACGAAAAATAATTTTCGTTGCTAAAATTGGTTAAACTTTGTAGATTTAGCAACGAAAATATATTTGGTTATCTTTCATTGCTAAAAGTGGAGGAAATTTTTAACGCCAAAATTTAGTAATGAAATCACTAAACCATTGTTACATAAAAATTTGAGGGATTGGATAAAAGAGGCTTGGGTTGTGTTGTAGAGGAATTTGGGAAAAAGGCTTGGGTTATTTTGTTAAAAATAATAAGTTTGGTGGTTGGGTTATAAAATAACCTATAAACCATGAATATTTTTAAAAAAAATTGTAGAATGGATTATATGGGTTAGATTATATGGATTTAGTGGTTTGTGTTTAATTCACTACAAGAAAATGTAGAAATAGCAATGGAATTGATTCCATTGCTAAATTAGCAATGGAAATCTGAAATAGCAACGGAAAATAATTTGTTTTCCTAAAATTAGTTAAACTTTGTATATTTAGCAATGAAAATATATTTGGTTATCTTTCGTCGCTAAAAATGGAAGAAAGTTTTAGCCCCAAAATTTAGCAACGAAAATTAGTAATGGAATCACTAAACCTTTGTTAAATAAGAGGCTAATAGGGGCAAAAAAATTTTAGGATGAAAAATAGAAAAGGAAAAAATTAATTAGCAATGGAATTTAATTTCCATTGCAAAAAGTAATTCGGTTGCAAAATAACTAGAGTTAAAAAAATTCAATTCCAAAATAGCAACAAAAATTTTTTTCCTTTCTAAATTAGCAACGAAATTCGTTTTTAGTTGCTACTTTAGCAACGAATCAATCGAATTTGAATTTTCATTGCTATTTTTCAGGCTAAAAAGTACTCCGGAAGTGAAAAATATTTTATTAGATCATCGAAAAATATTAATCATGGTGAGTTTGTGGTTGAAATTAAGATCAAATGGACCTCTAAAAATTAAAAATATGAAAAAGATAGTGAGTCAATTTCTATTATTGTGGAACTGACTCAACTTTGTATAAATATTTAAAAATAGCAAATAGACTCCAAAAATTGCATTTAAGCCTAAAATAATATGTTGATTATTTTGGCTATAAAAAGTAAATTTTTCTATAATACCGATATTTTTAGATCGGACCTATTTAATTGAATCGAATAAAAAATGGGCTCTAATTGAGCTAAAAATTTGTATGCAACCTATTTTCTGGATGATAAAAATTATGAAATTATTTTTGAAGTGATTTGAAGTTGAAAAATGAAAGAAATGAATTAAAATTTGTTGTTGAATAATTAATGGGCTTGATTAATTAATCAAGGCCCATTAAGCTTAGCCAAGCCCAAGCCCAATTGAGAGAGCATATATAAAGGATGAAATCTCTCAAAATGTTTTTAGAAACTCCCACGTTATTCCAGCAGCCCTCCCTCCTTTGGTGGCCGACTTATTTATTTCTTTATTTTCCACCATTTTCTTCCTTATTTCTTCAATTTTCTACCTTGATCCAAACACCAAAAATGTTTCTTAGCCTTTCTAGTTGTTGGATCTGAGCTCAAAATAGAGATTGAAGAGAGAAAAGCTAAGGAAAACAAGGGTTAAAGGCATGGAGGTCAAAAATAAGTAAGTGATTTCTTGGATTTTAATTTAATTTCAAGGCACCTATAGATAGATTTAGGTGCCTAGAGTATGTTTTTGTGGTTATTTTGAGCTAAAATAATGTTTATCTTGGTGAAAAATGAGGTGAAAATTTCGGTCATGGAAGTGAGATTTGAGAAAAAAATGATTTTCATGGGTTCAAGGCTAAGGAAATGAAGTTTGTACAAGGTTAATAGCAAGATTGAGGTTAGTGACTACTAAATCTTAGTATTTTCTATTTAATTTAATGATTTTTCTTAGGATTTATTAAGGAAAAATTTGTATAATTGATTAAATTTAAAATTGATTGTATAATAGTGCAATTAGACTCTATTTAAGTGTGTTAGAATGTTTAGTTTGAATGAAAAAAAAATTATAGGGAATTTTATTGAAGTGGCCGAATTTCATGAGGAATAAAAAAATTGCATGTGTAAGTATTTTAGTTATTTAAGGCTTAATTTAATAGTATATGTGAAATAATGTATGTACAAAATTTTGTGAAATTTATAGAAATTATGTAAATATTTTTAGAATATTTATTGAATATGTAATTAAGGAAAAATTGAAAAAATGTATGTATATTGCAATTACCCTTAATATAATACAATTGAACCTTAATTAAGCTTAAATATAAGCTTAATTAAATTTAAATAAATTTTTAAGGAGAAATTCCTTAAGGGCTGAAATCTACTATTAAAGAAAAAGAATGTGTTCACTAAGCAATTTGATGAAATTAAGCCATAAAATAAGGTAAAACATGAAATATAATGTCCATGAATTTTTAAAAAAATTATAGAATTTATTCAAGAATTTTAAAGTTAAGGACAAATATAAGTATACAATGTAAATGATGAATTATGGTGAAATAATTCATAAAATGAGTATAAAATGATAATAATTAGAAAATAATGTCCACATAAATTTTTTTATAGAATTTATGTGATTTATGAGACTATTTTTGAAAATAAATATTGAATATGTTTAAGTGAAAATAAGGAATTATTGAAAAATAATTCAATAAATAAGTAAAAGTTAATAAATTAACGTAAATTAATTTATATTTCCTATAAAGAAAATGAAAAAGTTAAATGACGAATTTAAGGAAAATAAAAAGTATAGTAAGTTAAGTAACTGTATTGAATTATTACAAAATAATTCATAATTTGAATAAAATGATAAATTATTATAAATAATTCACAATTCATATAAAGTATTGCAATTCCGAATAATCGCAAATTTAAATCAAAAAAGTAAAAGATTAGCTAAAAGTCAAAAAGTAAATAAAATGACTATAAAAGTAAAATTTTGAATTATAAAAAAATAATTCAATAAGTGCCAAGAAAGAAAAAGAGTGAATGATCCTGAAATAATTTACAAAATATAAAAAAAATATTGAGAAAATAAGTAGTTAAAAATCGAAAGAATAATAAATATTTATAGTGAATTATTATAAAATAATTCACGCAAAAGTGATTGGAAAGAAAAAAAATTGAAAAGAAAAAGTTACTGAATAGTCAATAGCACTAAAAAGAGTGCAACTGATAAAAAATATATTGTTTAAAGAAAATGAAAGAAAATAAAAATTATTGAAGTGTGAAATTATTCTGAAAATTAATTGATTGTTTTTGCTCTTAGCAATAGTCAGGTAGTAATATTCTTATTCAGGATATAATTGGCTAGCTATAGGGATACCCTATACCGCGGTTCAAGTCATGGTAACTTGCTTTGCTATGGGTAGGATTTCTAATATCCATAGCTTCAGTATAAAAAGTAAAAGTATTAGTGCAATATTTTTTGAGATAGGGCCCTTTAGAGGTAATTTCTCCATCAGTGGGACATTTGGATCCATATCCTGCATATCCTAATTGAGAGTGCTGACATATTGCACTAGAAGCATAAAGAAATTATAATGCTAAAAATGTAAAAAGACAATGAAAATTGATGATTAATCGTGAAAAAAAAAGACTAAAGTGAAAGAAAATATAAATCCAGGGGCAAAATAGTAAATTTTTCAAAAAGTGTAAACAATGAGAAAATTAATTAAGAAATGCTTATAAAATGGTAAATAGTTATTTGATTGCTACACTGTTTAAAAATGAAGTTTTATGTCCAGTAGGGACTAAAATATAATTTTTTATAAAAATGATAAAATAAATATAAATTGATGTAATGTACATCGACTGTTAGCTTAAAAAGTAAAAATAAGCTTATTGAGAATAGAGTAGTCATTTCGAAATAAAAAAAAAAAGACAAAAATGAAATTTTACATGAAACAGTTATAACAAGGATTAATTAGTATATTGTATACCAATTATTGATTTGAAAATGAAAATTTGTAAAATAAACCTAAAGATGTACTTAAAAGTCCAACAATGACTGTTATGCAAATAATAAGTAAATTTGACAGTAGCATTTTGTATGAAAATAAGGAAACAAAGACTTAATTGTAAAGTTGTCAATTAGTAATATTACTAGAAAATAGATGTTAAAGTGTTAATAATTGTCTTTTGATAAATAAATCAAATGGCTAAAGTGATATAAATGAATAAACAGCAAAATTGTAGGTTTGCTATTAAAAGGATAAATTGTGATTAATGAAAAAAATCAAGTATTAAATAGAAAATTTGCCATTATAGTGGCAAATAGTAATGTAAATCATCAAAAAACTGATATTTGTATTGATCTGATTAAATAAGAAATTGAGTAGAAAATATCAAAGTTAAGTCAAGTAAAAGCAATAATAAAAATAAGAAAAATAGCTAAAATTAGCAACGGAATTCTTTTTCATTGTTAAAATTAGCAACAAAATAAATTTTTCACTTCTAAAATTAACCCATTCAACGAAACTTGCCTTGATTGAATTTAGCAACAGAATTCATTATTTGTTGCTAATGTTAGCAACGGAAGTACATATCCATTGCTAAAAATAGCAACCACTGGATTAGCAATCAAAATTTTCGTTGCTAATCAAAATGTCAATTTTTCGTTGCTAAATTGTAAATTTTTTTTTTTAGTGATTGGTTTAGTGGTTTACACTATTTTTGAGCAGGCCTAGTTGGCCTTACCACTATCTTGATTAACCAGCAAACCACGGCATTTTACTTTATTTGTAGCACAATCGTCATCGTCCTCAAGTGGAGGATGATCTATGTCAAGAGAGGGAGACGAAACCATCTCCATTGTTCTAATTTATTTTGTTTATAATTGTTTATGGCTTAAAAAAATATTAGATTTATCTAGTATTAGAATTATAAAGTTTTAGAGTCACCTAACTCATAATGTCATGAATTTTAATAACCAAATATTAAAAAAAAACCATAAATTCACAAATTTTATTAACTAAATTAAATATTATAATCTTTGAGATACCAAAATCTCCTAAAATAAATTTATCTTACACCAGTGAATTTTATTAATCAATATTCTTAAATAACAGAAAATTAAAATTTAGAAGAAGCATGTTTAGAATTAGAACAGTTAATTCAAGAATTGAGTAATGAATTTAAAACGAAAAAATTAACTCCAATCATGCTTTTATTTGTTCATAGAAAATAAATTAAAATTAAATTGCAGGGTGACCACAAATAAAACTAAACGAGTATAAAAGATGCTGGAGGTGGACAATCAGATATAAATATAACATAACTATAATGTTGTGAACTATTATTTTAGCATCTAAAGATGTAATTATAAAACACAATTAATAAACAATAAAATATAATGAAATATAACAATAAATAAAACAGAAATTGTCAAGTTTATCTCGCTCAAGTATGTCTATTTTTATTTTTTATTTTAATTATGGCTGTTTATTAGGTAAGAAGGTTAATTTGGTTATGATCCAACTAAATAAATCGAAAATCGAATTGCATAAAAGTGCATTTGATTTAGTTTTTTGATCTAACAAATGGTTTTTCTAGCAATCAGTTGCATTAAAAGTATTTGTTAAATATTTTCAATCAGCTATTAGTAGTTGATTTTTGTTCTGATCAGCTGTTATTTCAAATACTCCATTTTGAAATCTTTTCTCATCAGCTGATAACTGAATTATTTTTATTTTTATTATGTATTTGGCCTGTAATATTGAAAAAGAAACCGCAAATCTAATTTTATAGAATCAAAACCGAACAGATTGAATAAATTTTGTTCAGTTTGGTTCTATCCGTTCTAAATTTCATGGACTGCTATTGATTTATATGTTTCATAAATTAAATTAGCATATTTTTAATAAAATACAACCATTAAAAAAAACTAAAGAGAAGTAATTTCCATAAATTTGCTAATTGAGTACACTGCAAGGGTAAGAAGAGATTTAAATACATCTAAAAATCAAATGATAAGCAGCAACAATCATTTTCTCTAGCATGTACATTAACAAGATGATGAGATAATTTATATCAATATATGTGTAAAGTGATAATTCAAACCATTATATTGCTTTTGAAGTATGATAGTTGGACAACTCTATGTCTTTTTATCCAAATTGTACATGAAATTCCTGTCAATATAACATGTGCTTGGCCATTTTACTTCAATTCGTTGCTTTCAAGAAAAAAAAAGAGTTAAATATTTCAATATTTTTTAAATAATGCTTTGTTTTAATTAGGAATGAGTATGAATCGGTTAATCAATGCATGAGCAAAAAAATTAACCAGTCCATTAATATTGATTTTTTAAAATCACTAACCATTATCCAATCCATTATATTCAATTAACTAATCCATCGGTTTTGATTTTTCGGTTTGGTTAACTAATATTTTTTGGTTAACCATTAAAATTTATAACATAAAACTATATAAAAAATTAGACAACAATTAATTCAATTTCAAATGCGTAAAATAATTTAATATAAAAATTATGAAACAAACATAATTTACTAGCCAAAATTCATGCTATATAAATTAATAGCTAATATTATAAAATAGATTTGATATTTGTTGGAAATTACTATGTTTGATTTTAAGTCAAATAAAATTTTGGATAATATTAAATGTTATAACATAAACTCTAAAATATAAGAAAATGTAATTAAATGCTATTAAGTAAAATATTAACACTGATACATAATCAAATACTATATATAAATGTTACTATATAATTAAAGAAAATAATATAATATTAATTTAGTTTAAAGTATTATATAAATTTCATATGAAGATATAAAAATTTAAGGTATAAAAATAAAAAATAATTTAAATATATTTTAAAGTATTATTTTATGTAAATTTTAGAGAGAAATAGAAAAAATTGAAGATATATATATATATATATATATATATATATATATATATATATATATATATATATATATATATATATATATATATATATATATATATATATATATATATATATATATATATATATATATATGAACCTGTTAACCATAAACTAACGGTTAACCGGTACTTAAAAATCTAAATCGTAACCATTAACCAAAAATGTAAAAATTAAAAACCATAATCGAATCCATCGAATCAGTTAACTGTAAAAATCGGTTTGATTTTAGATTGATTTTACGGTTAATTATATTTTCGATTTTTTTGCTCATCCCTAGTTTCAGTTAAGATATGTAAAATTTATTATATATTTTCATCTATATAGAAAAACGGATTTTTTTCCATTTATATATTTTTTGTGTAATAAGAATACATTAAATAAATTACAAAAAAATGTCGTTTTTATTAATTTGGTTGGTTTGGTCTATTCGATTTTCAAAATCAAACAAATAATCCATATTTTTAATTTGATCCAGAATTGAACGAATAGAAAAAAAAATCAAACTAAATAGACCAAAATCTATTCGGTCTGATTTAATTTTTATTCTAGTTCAATTTAATTCAGCTCAACCCTAGTTGTAATAAATATTAAAAATTTTATTGTGTTACAACAGGTATTATTTTATTACAAATTAAGTCTCAAAATTATTATTTTTGTTCCTTTAAAATCTTATTTGTATCTAATGTCTACTGAAATAAATATTTAAAGGCTAAATGTAAAAAAAGAAAAATGCCAACTCTAATTATACCTTTGAAGAAGGACTGAGCAAATATTTGTACCAATTCACAAGAACCGATTACAAGATTAAAATAATCACTTCAGTCCGCTTTTCAAAATGGATTTTCATTATTTTCTTCTCCTTTTCTTAATGGACAAGGACAAGCTAACACAACACCTAATCATAAAACTTAACTCATAAGCCTAAACGAGCCGCAAAAATCTTATCCCTTAGATTTATAAATCCTTGAATCCCTCGTAGCTGCCATTCATTCAACATTGATCACTACTTCGATTTATGAACTTTTCTCTCTCTTTTATTTTTTTTTAATAATTACATCTTTTGAAGGTATAATAAGAATTCAACACTGATTTGAACACTGATCAATTCATAAAGTTGATAAACTCTCAATCATTTAAATTATAGATAATTTCCATTGACACATATTTACTTAACTGTTAATTCGATATGCAGATGCGCTACAAACTATACATTTTCAAATTGAATAATCAAAACAATCTATATACATTGATCATTCGGTGCATACGCAATGCACTACACATCGAATCGTCTCCCCCTGCTTTCTTTTGGCCATTTCTTAACATAGTGTATATTCAAAATCAATAAAGCAATTCAAACCCAAACATATGTTGTTTTCCAACTTTAAATCCACTCAAACCTTCTTTTGCCAATCTCAAAAACAACAATACGGACCCACTGCCCCCCTAAATCAAAAGCCTCTTTCTTTTCCCTCTCTTTTTATATTCTCCATTTCCTATATGTTTAAGGAACAAAAATTTTCTAATCTATGTCTTCTTCCTCAATATTTTGCTTTATAGTTTAACTTGAAAAAAGATGCTTCCACTACCATCTCCACCTCTACCTCCACCACCATCTGCAGCTTCACCAATAATGCAAATGCAAAACATCCCAGCTCCTCCCAACCAAATTGTCCTATCAAAGCAAGCCAGAGACCAACATAGTTCAACAGCAACAGACAGACCAAATTCTGCAAGCAAAAGATCAAGAAAGCCACCTATTCTCCAGCACCCTCGACCTCACCACACCAACCCTTTTGTATGGTTTGGTGCAATTATATGTCTTATATTCAGCCTTACTCTCATCTTTTTTGGTATTGCAACTTTGATCATCTACCTTGTCGTTAAGCCAAGAAACCCGGCATTTGACACTCCTAATGCAAACCTAAACAATATCTACTTTGACGCACCAGAGTACCTCAACGGTGATCTTACCTTCCTAGCGAATTTCTCCAATCCAAACAAGAAAATAGATGTAAGATTCCAATATGTGGATATAGAGCTCTACTTTTTCAACAGTCTCATAGGAACACAAACTCTCCAACCTTTCACCCAAAGAAAAAAAGAAACAAGGTTAGAGTCTGTTCACATCATATCAAGTTTAGTGTACTTGCCCCAAAATCTTGCTGCAGAACTGCAAAAGCAGGTGGAGAGTAACAAAATAATTTACAATGTAAGAGGAACTTTCAAAGTGAGAGCTACCCTGGGTTTGCTCCACTATTCATATTGGTTACACGGAAGATGTGAGATTGAGATGACAGGTCCACCAACTGGTGTTTTAGTAGCTCGAAGCTGCAAAACAAAAAGATGAAGAAGTTTTTGCATTTACTTTTCCCACTTCTGTCTGTATTGATATATAAATTGAAAATATATGATGCAGAACCTAATGAAGTATATTCCATGATAATCACAGAACATGATTCTTGTGGGTGTAACAGTCCTAGCCCTATAGATGATCTTACAAGAAAGCTCATGCACAGATTACATGTTATATCACTTCATATCATGAGTTTTGGAAATTATCCTGCCGATTTGTGACAAGCTCTTAAATTCCAGTCAGTGCAAGATACAAGATGATTAAAAGAAAGATGAAACACACCACACATAATTGATTCTTTCCATATTTCAAGTCCTCCCAAACTTAGCACTTCCAAATTGAAAATTATAGGATTCAACAAACTTGAGATCGGAAAGAATCAGTTAGATCCTCAGTGGGATCAAAAGAGAATCCTAAGCTGAATTCAGGTGTTTATTTATTTATTTGGATTTGCTATTCATTCCACTACAGCTTCGGTTTATATTAAGTTTACAAAATGCCTACAGTTCAAATAATGGGCTGCCTTATTCAGTCAATCAACAATTCAGTTATGTGAACATGGGTAGATGATAATTCATCATTAAGAAACCTCAAGATGTTTAATTGCTGTTTAAAGAAACAAAATTCACAATTTTAAACTGTTTGGTGGTTGATTCTGTTGTTGGTCAGAAACACTCCAGAATCAGTACACACACCATAGAAGGCTTCACCCATGATCATAGTCCTCATAGCATCTAAAACCTGAACCTTTGAACACTCACAAATCCTTAACCCAGCTACATACAAAGGTATCACATAGATTGCTTCATTAGCTCCGTAGTTCTTCCTATACATTTGTGTTTCCTTTTCATCATTCAGGAAAAAGAGAAGAAAGAAGAATAATATACCTCTAGAGGAATATTTAGAATTGTTTTATCAGCTGAACATCCTCTAAAAGAAATAGTAACAATCTCAACTTGTTTAATCACAGAAAACCTTTCTATCACAAACTAGACTAGAAGAAACTGAACTCCAAATCAGGAAATCAGAAACTAGGAAACTGATGATCGGATCTCCTAACACTATAATGCAAAAGAAAATTTCTGACTTAACTCAATTATTCAAGCCTGGTTCATTAATGAATAATCTTTATTCCTACATGATAATTTCTGAGCAAGAGCATGAAAAGCAGTCACAAATATTTGATATACAACAAATAGCAATAGAACCTTTAACATAAGCAGAAAGCATTAGAACAGTACAAGTGTAAAAGCAATGATTAAAATATGCCATTTGTATTGCAAAACTTTCAATAATATGTGATTAAATTAAGCGCTGCAAACATTCATAATAAAAATTGAATCATACAACTTTAATCACAACTCCTTTTTTATAAGTCAACGTAGAAGCTAGATTGAGTGATAGTCACCCCTTATGTAGCATCAACTTCAGCTGGTGTCTTTGCCACAATTGACAAAGCATGTAATCCACTCTGCAATTCCTCTTGCAATAAGCCATAAATTAACCTATGCCTCTTAACCAAACTCTTCCCCTCAAATTCTTTGGATACCACCTTCAAATTGAAATGTGTCTCGCCGTCACTTCCTCTTACACCAGCATGCCCTGCGTGCTGATAAGAAATATCCTCCACTTTCAACTCAATGGGGCTTAGCTCTCTCTCCAATATCTCCTTAATTCTTTGCCCTCTGCTGTTTAAAATACCTGGATCCTTATTATTACCACTGGCAACTCTTGATTCAGAACTTGAATCAAATTTTTCAGCAGAATTACTTAGAACACCACCATCACCATTTGACTCTACATCATTTTGAATACTACCCAATTCAACACTGCCACCGTCGCCTGAATTCAATCCACTGCTCTTCTCAGACTCCACATACAGCTCAAGTGCCTTCTTTTGCATCAATTTCAACATATTGAAGAACCCATTATTTCTCGAAGGAGTCAAACTCTGTTGCAATCCCAGAAGCACCGCAAAATCGGGTGAAACCCTCAAAACCTCTTCAACAGGCCGGCCTGAAAGCCCTTGAACGAGCAAGGCAGCGAGCCCCTTTGTGAGAACGGAATCAGAATCAGCTTCAAATATAACATTCCTATCAGTATCTAAGTAGGCCCGAACCCAAACTTGCGAAACGCAACCCTCTACTTTGTTCTCTCTGGTTTTGAATTGGGCATCGAGTGGCTTCAAGTTTTTGCCATAAAAAAGGAGCTGCTCGTATTTAGCCTTTGGCTGTTGCACAGATTGGAAGAGTTTGACGATTTCTTGAAGCTTTGGAGGGAGTTCTTCAATGGGTTGCAGAGAGGTAGAGCCTGGTGACGATGCAAATAGTGGAGGAGGTTTCTTGGTTGGAATTTTTTGGAAAGAGATTGGCTTATAGAAAATGAAGGAAAGATTAGTGGGTTTTGAATTAGAGATCAAGGATCTGGTTGGATTAAGAGAAATTGGGAATTTGCTGGAAAATAAGCGAAGAGAAGAGGAGATTGAAGCAGACATGGTGACCGCGTAGCTGAAGCAGACGGTTCCAGACGGCTGCCAGAGAGCCTCGTTTATCACAACTTTTTCAAGAAACGACGACGACGGCTAAAAATATAAAAATAAAAAGAAAAAAACTTTTTTAATTTAAAAAGGGGGAAATTTTAAGCAGATTTGAGCTGCTGAAATATAAAATATTGGGAATTTTCTTTTATTTGTGGTGTGCTTTTGTTGAAATGAGCCCTTAAGTCTAACGAGAGTTAATCCAGTATACGCCATTAGATCCTGGTGTCCAACAACCAAATTCCTTCTATTCTCAAATTAAGCGTCCATCCACGCGAAGGACTAAAAAATATGCACCATTTTAACTAAATTCCTGTAACGAAAGTTAGGTGTATATACGGTCCAGTATAATCTTAAAATCTGAAATTTTCTATATTGTCTTAAAATTTTAAATATTTTTAAAATTAAATATTATTATTATTTTAAAAATTCAGAATAACTAAATATAATTCTTTCAAAAATTTGAAATAGACTGGCTTGATTTTTCGGTTCTTTATTATTAAATAATACAATATAATTCCATATTTTGAATAATTAAATATTTTTAAAAATTCATAAGCTGAATAAATACATATAATAATAAATACAAATATAATTAAAATATTTTAATAAGTAAAATTAAAATTTAAGTAAAAGGATAAAATTTAAGAATTATCATTTTGGTCTTTTTTTACATTATATCTATACTTATTGGAGCATTTTGAGTAGTATATAAAAAAATAATTTAAGTAATTAGACAAAAAATAAATATCAAATATATAATTTAAAAATTTATGCTTATTTTTTGAAACAATCAAATGGAATTCATTAACTCAAATCAACTCTCAAAGCTGAAGAAATACAATCGGTAGGATTCAAGTCCCAAATAGCAAGATCCGGTATGGAGTAAGCCGCCCTAGCTAGAAGATGGGCAACTACATTCGCAGATCTTTTCACAAATCCAAACTGGATTTCAACCAAAGAAAAAACCAAATTCAAACAATCACTAACAACTAAACCAAATTCATATCTAATGACACTCTTATTAACTAAAACATTAATGACTATTTGAGAGTCTGATTCTCTGAGCACAAAGGATAGCCTCGAAGCTTTAATCCAGCTCAAAACTTCTCGAATACTGATGGCTTCAGCAATCAAGGGATCAATCGTGCTAGGAAAACTACGACAGCCTGCATATTTAAAAGCTCCCTCATTATCACGAACAACAAAACTCACACCTATTTGATGACCCCCTGCAAAAATAGTTGTATCAATGTTTAATTTCAAAAAAACAACTGGTGGTGGATGCCATTTCAGGGGAGCTAACTGGATCATCTGAACTTCTGCATTAACATCTTTCTTAGCTAATCTCCGGTCAAAAACCACTTGAGAGGCCATGAGATTAACTGAGTCAGCTGTGCCTCTTAATTTGTTCCACACCCAATCATTTCTTGCTTTCCAAATCGCCCAGAAAATAGCAACCGCACTACCATAGAGGTCCTCACTCAAACAAGTAGAGATAATTGACAATTAGCTGGGCATATCAGAGGCATTGCCCATAATAAAACTTCAAACCGATCTAGACCAAACCTGATAAGCAAAACTATAATCAATCAGCAAGTGGCAAATAGTCTCACCATCATTCACACAAAAAGAATAGGCCAGATTAGTATCAACCCCTTTTTGAAATAACAGAGTACGGACTGGTAGGCATGTATGAAGGGCACGTTAGAAAAAGTGTTTTATTTTAAGAGGGATGAACAGGGACCAAAATTTATTTCAAAGCTCAAAAGAAAGGAAGGTGGAAACAGAATTAGAGAAAGAACTGATGAGCTTATAAGTACTCTTAACAGTGAACAAACCATTCCTTTCTAAACGCCATTGCCACAGATCCTCCCTTTTTTGCCAACTTAAGGGAATACTAAGGATGAGATTCTTGTCCCTCTCATTAAAAGTGTTAACAATCAGCTCTTTATTCCATGAATTATTATTTTCCAATATCAAATCCTACACTTTTTGCTTCCTCATTTCCAATCTTGGAAGGGTAGAGATAAAAGTGTTATTATCATCGGAAAGCTAAGGATCGTTCCACATCTTTATTTTACCATCATTACCCATTCTCCACTTACATCCCGATTTGGTTACATCTCTAGCTTGGAGGATACTACGCCAGGTATAACTTGGACTTGCTCCTAAAGTTGCATCCCAAAATCTGCCATTATCAAAATAGCGAGCTCTTAACACCCTTGCCATTAACGAAGTCTCATTAGAGAGTAAGTGTTAATACTGTTTACCTAATAAAGCTAGATTAAACTCATGGAAAGAATGAAAGTCATGTCCACCTAACTTCTAAAGCTTACATAATTTTCCCTAATCCATCCATGCAATGCCTTGATTTTCACTCTTATTTGCACCCTACCAAAATGAGTTCAGCATCCTCTCCAATTTTGAACACAATCCCATAGGAAGAATAAAAATGCTCATCATATAAGTCAGCAATAATTAAGCCATATATATTTAAGAAGGATTTCCTTCCCTGCTCTTAAGAGAAGAGTGCGATTCCAATCGCTAATATGCTTCCATACTTTATGCTCAATAAGCAAGAAAACTTCTTTCTTATCCTTACCAATCATGAAAGCAATCCTAAATACGAGTCATAAGAGGATTGGGGATCAATGAATAAAATAGAACAAACCTCCTCTTTAGCCTGCCTTGAAGTATTTGAACTGAACTTCAATGAAGATTTGTTGAAATTAACTAGTTGACCCAAATCCAGAGCATACACTTCAAGAATTCTCTTAACCGTATTTGTTTTATTAGAGTGTACTTAAAGAAGATGTAGCTATCATCAGTAAAAAAGAGATGACTAAAAGCAGAAGCATTCCTTGCTACACAACAACCAGTAATAAGCCCTTATATCTCATATTGTTTAAACAATTTAGATAAACCTTTAACACATAAGATGAATAAGTAGGGGGAGAGAGGGTCACCTTGCTTAAGGCCCCACTTAATGCTTCCTTAATTAATTGCTTTTTTTTTTTCTTTTTTTACTCTAATATGTGCTTTGCCTTTGCTTTGTGCCCAACCAAACGTTGGGAGTGAGTGACTCGTTTGTTTATGTCAGCATCACTACTGCCAATTTTTTCACATAACCATCTCTCAAAAATTTTCGCACAATTTAATTTTTATAATTCATTTGAAAATCTACACTTTAATTAGTTAATTTTATAAATTATAAATACAAATTCAATTTGCATTTAAAAAATTGCACTGTATGACACTCAATTATATTATTTTAATATTTAAACCATTGTAATGAAAATATATGTCCAATACGAACAATAAACCTAGCTGCAATTAAAAACAAAATGAATTGATCATTTTGTTATTTTGATATTATACAATGCTATATTCGTGCGCATTTAAGTGTTACGGGTTCAAATTTTTCTAAAATATTATAAAGTTATATTTATTATTTGTAATTTTGATAAATATAAATATTTAATAAGTCAATATTAAAATTTAAGTATCTAAATGAATTATAAAAAATTAAATTTAAATACTCGTATATGTATTAATTAAGTTATAAGATTTTTGTATTCTCATCAATCCAGCGATGGACTTGGGATGGGTTGGGTTGGCTGACCAAAATACCTGAAATAAAATAGAGAGAAAGCCAAAGTAGATGTTTTTGGAATGACTCTTTGATGATAAAGTTAGTTTTTAGAAATGAGAACAAACATCACAATGCATAAAATCCTCTCAATAAGATTTCCAACAAAACAACATTTCAAAAAATCTAACAAAGAACATTTAATCACTTAAGTATATATCTTTGCTGTATTTACCACTTTATTTAATTGATTGATATATTTATTTAATTTATCACAATACATCATGTGAGAAAAGAGGTAGTGGATGAATAATAAAAACATAATTATAAGAAATACTTAGCCAAGATGCAAAGTAAGAGTGATATCTAAAATATCATTCTGTGTTTGGCCATAAAAAAGGTTGGAAATCATTTCCTAATATTCTGTTAGGTGGAAACTCAATGATACCTACCTCTTTGAGCCCACATTAGATTCCTTCATAGGTTGACTACCAATAATAATTTAGGCCTAAACCCTTTTTTATTGTGAAGTGGCCAATTCATGAGATATAGTGAGCCTTGATTTGGTCTTAGACTCTAAAAATGGGCCTCTAAGAACCTAACCAAAATTGAGCAAGCTTCGACATACATCACAGTGATGACTCCATTGGGGATAAAAGAGAGCTTGTTCCTAAAATTATTTATAATTAAATAATTAGGTTTTTTTATTAATCATATCTCCTTTTAAAATTGCATTTTTGCATGCATGTTAGAGCTTTAAAAATAAGTTAGGCATCATTTTATAACATCTATGCTATCTTGAAGCACGTCCTACATTCACTCAATATAAAAAGGTGTTAAGGAGACGTACCAACCTAAGTCTATTACCAAATGGTCTATGAAATGGTGATCCATCGATAGTTATGCTTGTGATAAGCTATACCTATTGGCAGGGATCATGTTTAGGTACCCCTAAATTTTCATCACCCTAACTCAAGCCCATGTAATGACAATAGCTACTCCTCCTAAGTTGTATATCCATAACAACTTTTGCTTGCTATGTAGGCCCTTATTTATTGACAAAACTTAAACAAATTAGGAGGGTACCATTCAAAGGCTGCCATGCCCTAGCGGACCCAATCTGATTTGTATAAGTTATTTAAAATACATAATGTCCAAAACCTATATGCTTACACTTTCAATTAAGAGGGGTTATGTTGCTAATTTTTTTATCATGCACCATACATGCCCATTGGGTACCTATTGACCCATAGGTTAAGCCCACCGAGGAAAAAGATTGCTCGACCTCCAGTGTGGGAGTAATAAGGTTGGAAGACTTTGTTTTTGCTTGTATATAGTTGTAATTGATGTCTAACAAAAGCTTTCATTGCATCTATGCAACATGTATATATATACAAGGATAGAGGTCACTTTAATTGTAATGCTTGCTCTTGTTACCATTTTATTCACTTATTATTTCATTAAATTGCTTGTACGGAAACATAATTATACATATATATTTAACATGATTAAATTATAATTACAGAATAATTCATTACATATATTCTAAATCCTTTACATTGAACATTTATAGGAAATAACTCTAAGTAAAACTTAATCTTCACTTGCTATCCTCCCTAGTGGCCTACAGATGTTAACTTAAACTCGGCACTTATACTTTACACTTGTGTACCTACACTAAAAGAACACCCGTGATGAGCAATGTCTTGGTATGGAGTAAAACAATGCAATTGGCTTCTCTTTGAAGTCTTAAATACAAGTACATAACATAATATCATGTCTTCTATTGATAAAATGTTCATACACTTATATTAATAATCCAAGCATCAAATAACACTTTATTATAATTTTTAATTATACACTCAATAACAATTTAATAAAGTCCTTAAATTATACTTCATTATTCATTGAAAAACCTTAACACTATCAAGAGGCATTGTAACACTCGAACTATTGATCACTTATCATTATTCATTAATCAAATCACTTCCATCGCCTGAATTTCCATAAATGGTGGATACGGGTACAAACATTAGATACTAACGAGTAGTATCAAACACTAGAGATATTAGAGTCTTAGGTCACTTGATACCAATGGGTATCAAAATACTAGTCACCTTTAGGTGACAACACTGGCAATTGCGATCACTATCCCCTTTATAGGCATGCCTATCTATCCACTCTTTTATGAAACTCAGGTCTCAACAAGTCACTAATCACTCAAGAATATTGCTTTTGATACATTTAAAATCATGGCATCAAAACATTCAATATAGCATGCAATCATTTCACTATATCATATCATTCTTATTTAAGTACCCAAAGGATACAATATAACATGCTCATCATTCATTTAGTTTCATATAACATTACTAATATAACTATTTATATTCATTTATGTTCATTAATTATACAAGTTCTTATGCATTGAGACTTAGTATTTAACTTTACTTCATTAATTCATTATGCTTTACACTTATTTATGTAACTTATTACTCTTGTTTTTACACTTAAAACACTCTAAAAGTGTTTAGGTATGCTTTGGTATCAAGTTGGGCCTAAAAATCAAACTTAAAAAGAGATAAGGGAGGGCCATAGTTGCTAGCTTATATCTGCTAATTGTGAAATAAGTATCATTTTGGTTCTATACTAAATTTGGGCTATGTCACGATTAGTAGGTCATACCTGCTAATTGTGAGGTCTATTATGCCTAGAGGTAGATTTCCAGTCTCGGATTGTATGCACTTGTATACCTACAAAATGGTGTTTTTACCCAATGTGACCTCTAAAAAGTTATTCCTCTATTTCTCTAGTTTCCAAAACATAAAAAATTACTCACTTATGAGATCAAAATTTGAAGATATCACTAAAAATTTACAGTGTTCCAAAGGACTAACAGCAAAGGTCTACCAATTTCAAGCTCAATTTCAAATACCTTAAAAGAAGACTCAGGTTTTATAGTCTTCTATGAAGTTGTAGATCTATATCTTATCATTCATTTACAATAAAAATCACTTTATTTAGTTATTTACAAAAAATGTTATACTCTTCAGACTAAAATGGGTTAAAGTGATCCCTAAATAGATTTTCACTATATCACTTTCTAAGGCACTAATCATCTTTTCCTTGAACTATATCAACATTTTCTTCATTCTAACATCAATCACATAACAATTATAACTTATAAACCAACTTAAATCAAATAAATTTATAGTGTATAAAAGAAATAATAGTCCTAAATCTCGAAAGTTGGCCACTTTCACTTTCCAAAGCTCTTCTTTCTCCTTTCCTTTACTCTTGCTATCTCTTCCAGCAACTATTATGAAAATTCACTCTAACACTATTCAAAATAGTAAATACATACTCTAAAGAAAGGACAAAGAAGAAGCAAGTCGTTTTAATTACATAGATTCATGTTTACTCACCTTAATATGTAAAAGTCAATCAAAATACCCAAGCCTTACTTAGATAGAGTTGTGAAACTAGAAGATAGCAAGAAGAAAGAAAACAAATGGCCAAAGAATTTTGGCCGAAAAGGTGGCCGGCCATCTAAAGAAAATGGGTAATTTTCCCTTCATCTTCTTGCTTCTTCACCATTATTCTAGAATAAGATAAATGCTTGAGTCTTATTGGACCACTTGTTAGTTTACTAAAATTTCACACTTTGCTCCCTTTTCTTTTACATATTTATACATTTACCATGAAGTTATGACATAAATTACAATCGAGTCCTTCTTGCTTAACTAAAATGCATATTCACCCCTAAAACTGGCAAATTTACAAAATTTTTGACATATGCATACATTAATTTCAATTATATCCCTATCACATTTATAAATATTTACTAGCGAATACTTTGGGTCATTACAATTATATCCCCCTTAAAGAATTTTATCCTCAAAATTCCTCCTATGTCAATTGCCAAATCTCATCACTTGCATTCTTATAGCTCTGTCTTGATCAAACTCTTTTTATTACTATCTCTCCCTATTTCTCTTATTCATTGCTTTTATATATGCTATCATATCATCACTGCACTTAATGTATATCCTATTAGTTTCCCTTCTAGTGAGGGCCTTTGTATGTAATTTTATGCTTTTTATATCTTGTCAATGATGCTTATGCAATGTTGTGAAAGAATGATAGGTTGCAAATGTATGCTTTCATGTATCATAAATGTTTACCCCGTCCCATTCTGTAACGTGTGTAATCAATTGCCCACACTTTTAAAGAGTTACTACTAAGTACATAGAATGCCATACCTTATCTAAATCAACTTTCATATCAACTTCATATAGGGCTTTCGTACTCTACTATCTGTCGAAAATAGAGACATCTACATTAGTCTTTACATTAGCACTGGATTTACACTTTCAATTATCTATACTTTCACTAAGATCCAATTCCATCTTTACTCTAGGGAAGACAACATATGCTTTAAGGCCACAACACTACATAGACACACATCTCTAATCTATACTCCAACACCTTATTGCCAAGAGTCGCCTAAATTTTTTCTCTGATACCACAATGTAACGTTCACACTTGTTTCCATTTTATTCACTTATTATTTTGTTAAATTACTTGTACAAAAATACATTTATGCATATAGATTTAAAAGTATAATACAGAATAATTCATTACATATATTCTAAATCCTTAGCATTGAACATTTACAGGAAATAACTTTATGCTAAAATTAATATTCACTTGATATCCTACCTAGTGGCCTGCAGATGTTGACTTGAATTCAGCACTTATACTTTACACCTGTGTACCTACACGGGAAGAACACTTGTGCTAAGTAATGGCTCAATAAAGAGTAAAATAATGCAATTAACTTCTGTTTGAAGTCTCCAATACAAGTAACATAACAAGCAAATACACATAACATAATATCATGTCTTCTCATGATAAAATGTTCGTAAACTTAAAATAATAATCCAAGCATCAAACAACACTTTCTTATAATTTTCAATTGTGCACTCAATAATAATTCAATATAGTCTTTCAACTACACTTCATTATTCAATGAAAAACACTAACACTATCATGAGGCACTGTAACACTCGAACTATTTATCATCTATCATTATTCATTAATCAAATCACTTCCATCGGCTGAATTCCTATAAATGGTGGATACAGGTATAAACACTAGATACCAATGAGCAATATCAAATACTAAAGACATAAAAGTCTCGGGTCACTTGATACCAATGGGTATTGCAACACTAGTCATCCTTAGGTGACAACACTAGCAGCTACGATCGTTATCCCCTTTATAGGCATGCCTATCTATCCACTACTTAATGAAATTCAGGTCTCAACAAGTCACTAATCACTCAAGAATATCGTTTTTGATACATTTAAAATCATGGCATCAAAATAGTTAATATAGCATGCAATCATTTCACTATATCATATCATTCTTATTTAACTATCCAAATGACACAATTTAACATGCTCATCATTAATTTAGTTGCATATAACATTGCTATTATAACTATTTATATTCATTTATATTCATTAACTATACAAGTTCTTATGCTATAAGACATAGTATTTAACTTTACTTCATTAATTTATTATGATTTATGTGCAATTTATGTCACTTATTAATCTTATTTTTGCACTTTAAACACTCTAAAAGTGTTTAGGTATGCTTGTGTTATCAATTGGGCCTAAAATCAAATTTAAAAAGAGAAAAGAGAGCGTCACAATCAGTAGCTTACACTTGCTAACTGTGATATAAGTGTCATTTTGGTTCTGTACAAAATTTGGTATATGTTACAGTCAGAAGGTCATACTGGCAAACCATGAGATCTATTTTGCCTAGAGGTAGATTTCCAATCTCGATTTATATGAACTTTTAGACCTATAAAATGATATTTTTAGCCAAAGTGGATTTCTTCAAAGTTGTTCCTCTATGTCTTTAGTCTCTAAAAAATAAAAAAATTACTCAATTATAAGGCCTAAATCTCATGATATCACTAAAAAATTATAGACTATTCCAAATGATAAATAACAAAGGTCAACCAAATTCAAGCTTAAGTTCGAAAACCTTAGAGGTAGATTCAGGTTTTGGGCTCTTCTAAAAAGTTGTAGATATATGTTTTATAGTTCATCTAAAATAAAAATCACTCAATTTAGACATCTATAGGAAAAGTTATGCTCTTTACACTAAAATAGGTTCAAGTGAACCCTAAACAGATTTTCACTATATCACTTTCTAAGGCACTAGTCATCTTTTTCATGTACTATATCACTATTTTATTCATTCTAACATCAATCACACAATAATTATAACTTTTAAACCAACTTAAATCAAATAAACTTATAGCGTATAAACAAATGAACTCCTAAATCTCAAAACTTGGCCACTTTCACTTCTTAAAGCTTTTCTTTCTCCTTTCCGTTACTCTTGCTACCTCTTCCAGCAACTATTATCAACCTTCACTCTATCACTATTCAAAATAGCAAATACATATTCTAAAGAAAGGACAAAGAAGAATAAATTCTTTTTAATTACATAAATTCATGCTTTACTCACCTTAATATGTAAAAATCAATCAAAATACCAAAGCCTTACTTTGATAGAGTTGTGAAACAAGAAGAAAGCAAGAAGAAAGAATACAAATGGCTAAAGCTTTTTGGACAAAAATGTGGCCAACCATCTAAAGAAAAAGGGTAATTTTCCCTTTTATTCTTGTTTTTTCTCCACTATTATAGAATAAGACAAATGCTTGAGTCTTATTAGACCACTTGTTAGTTTACTAAAATTTTACACTTTGTACCCTTTTCCTTTGCATATTTATAAATTTTACATTAATTTATGACATAAATTGCAATTAAGTCCTTCTTACTTAACTAACAATGTATATTCACCCTTAAAGCTGGCAAATTTACAAAATTACCCACATATGCATACATTAATTTCAATTACATCCCTATTACATTTATAAATATTTACTAGTGAAGTCTTTAGGTCATTACAATTCTATCCCCCTTAAAGAATTTTATCCTCAAAATTCTTCCTATGTCAGTTGCCAAATCTCATCACTTGCATTCTTATAACTTTGTCTTGATCAAACTCTATTTGATACTATCTCTCCCTATTAGACACACATATCTAATTTATACTCCAACAGCTTATTGCCAAGAATCATCTAAACCTTTTCTTTAATACCATAATGTAATGCTCTCACTTGTTGCTATTTTATTCACTTATTATTTTGTTAAATTGCTAGTACAAAAACACATTTATACGTGTAGATTTAACATGATTAAAGTATAAGTATAGAATAATTCATTGCATATATTCTAAATCCTTTACATTGAACATTTACAAGAAATAACTCTACATTAAAATTAGTCTTCACTTGCTATCCTCCCTAGTGGCATGTAGATGTTGACTTGAACTCGGCACTTATACTTTACACCTGTGTACCTACACGAAAAGAACACCCATACCAAGTAATGGCTCAGTTGGGAGTAAAACAATGCAATTAACTTCACTTTGAAGTTTCAAATACAAGTAAAATAATATGCCAATACACGTAACATAATATCATATATTCTCATGATAAAATGTATGTACACTTATAATAATAATTTAAGCATCAAACAACACTTTATTATAATTTTCAATTATGCACTCAATAATAATTCAATACAGTCCTTCCATTACTTTGAACGTGCATTTGAGAACCCTGATGACCTCCAATGGACTTCAAATTTCATACATATGTTATAAATAGTGTAGGTGCACCCAGTGAACTAAAAAATAGTAATTCTGGCAATTTTGTGATTTTGAATTTCGGACCGGCTACACAGACCGTTGAAGCTAAAAGTATATCAAAAAAATATCAGAATGGGCTAAAAGTTTAACCACATATTCTTGAGTGTACCATGACACTTAGGGAAAAATTTAAGGTCATTCTGACTTTAGGATCAAAAGTTCATCTTTTGAGGTGAAAAATCAAGACCAGGTCAATTAGAGGGTCAAATCCGAGAATTTGGCCACATTGGAACATAAGAGTCATTTTTAGGAAGTTAAAATCATGTGTGTGTAAGCCTAGAGTAAATTGATGAGTGAAAGCTCTTATATAGGTGACAAGTGGCTTAAATTAAAGCCATTTGAATCAATAGTTTCCAAGTGAATCTTGGCTAGCCATTTGGGGTATTTAAGGGTTCCCTAGAGTAGTCTAGAACCCTTAGATATTATAGCAAAAATATTCCATCTTCTCCCTTATTCCCTCTTAAATCCAAACCCTCCTCATAAAAGGCCTCCACCATTTTTCTTTCTTCTTTCTCCAATTTCCACCAGACCCTAAGCTAATTTTTCACCTAGAGGTACTAGAAGACCTCCTCTTCATCTTAGAATCAAGGATGGAGCAAAAAAAGGTGGAGAAAATAAGTATTTGGAAAGAGGGAAAAGTGACCTAATTAGGTAAATTCATGGCTTCTAGCTAGATTTAATTAGATTTTTTCATATAGGCATGTAGAATAACATAATTAGAACTCATTAGCGTCAATTATATGTTAAGAATTAAAGCTTAAACTCACTAATCCTTCCTCCCTAAATTCGGCCATTAGTCAAAAATCAAAGGGACAACCACTCCAAAGAAGAAAAAGGGAAGGAAAAGGAAGTATAAGTGACTTCTAAGCCAATAAAGGTTAGTGGATACCTTTTTGCATTCAATTTCACAATTTTCATTGAATTTTCACTAAATTTTACATTATATAACTAAAGAAAACTATGTTAAATGATGAAATAAATTGACTTGGCATGACAAAATGATGAATTAACATGTTAGAAATATTAATTGATGATGAAAGCTAAGAAAAGGAATGGTAACCCTAAGTGGCTGTGTAGCACCCTTATCCTTTAACCTATACATATCACTTTATTCTTCTCATTACAAAAGTTTAACAGTGCAATTTAAACATAAACCAACTATACAGAGAACATATATTCCAACTTAATACCTAAGAGTGCTATACTATTAAAAATTTACAATATACATTAAAGTCTCTTTAAAAAATACAACAACTGATTAACTTCTTTACATACAATATCTCCTATACTACAAAAACTTTACTATATACAAAGAGTCCAAAATAAAAGTCTATAATAGTCTCTCTTGATGACTTAAGTTGGCCATCTTGTAGCAGATATCACCTCAAAAACATACACGGATGAAATACTCGTGCTAAGCTATAAAGCTTAGTGGGGAAAATAAAACATGAGGATGACCTCTTTTAATGGTCGTCAAAATGCAAGCACATACAATTATATCCTTAAGCATATGAACCAATCATTTAAAATATGTTCACAATATTTTTACTTTAGGTACTATATTATACATGTTATCCTTATACCATTGTAAATTGCCTAAGAATATTTTGACTGCTTATTAGTCTTACTCTTATTAATATTCATTTAACCCTTAAAGTCTTACACATCAAGTTTACTTTGAATTCCTGTATGTTATTCTTGTCTAATCACTTGACTTACCAATCTTTCTTGATTATTTATCAGAATACTTATGTGTTGAATTATTATCTTACTTCCATCTCAAATCTAAATCATATACAGTTCACCACTTACAAGTTTATAAGTGATTTACCATTACATATAAGATATTGCATATCATTTCCCAATAGAAAAAAAATTAAATGAGTAATTATAAGAAAATCATACAAGATTATACAACAGTTAAAAGACATCACCAACATACATGCTTATACATATCTCTTACATTTCGATCTCCAAATAAATTAAATTCACAATTTATGAGTTCATAGTTCACTAATTATTACTGTATATCAAAACTCAATAATTATCATGTATTTGTGGTGATATACCTTTACATATTAGTACTTTAGCAAAAAAAAAACACATTTTATATGTACAATTTCATGTATCATACATTCCTAAATGTAGGAAAAATATTAATCCATAACAAGGATTTCATATGTAAGAGAACATAATGCTCCTTCACTTCACATTCATGCTTTTCCACATGCCATACATTGTTGCTTATGAAGATAACATATATATATAAATATAATCTTATAAGAAGCATGTGTCTATGAAGATCATGTATTCATCAATTAGAACATTGATAACACATTAATATCAAACAAGTTCATATGCATGACTTCTTGGTCTAACATGACTAAGTGATTCTAATTTTCCAAGTACTCATCTTTATAATGTAGCATCATATATGTATCATGTATTCCATATACCATATTTAATCATCATACTAATATAACTGTAATGTATTCATACTTTATTTTGGCCTGCTTAAGTTCTAAAGGTGGATAACGGGAACGGTGGATACCTAAAGGTATCAAAATGGTAGATATCAGAAGATATCGAAACTATAGACCCAAATGGATTTGACTGTACTGTAGACTAGTCAAACAGACCCAAACGGGGTCGGCCAACAATCCAAATGGGGTTATTCATGATCCGAACGGGATCAACTATATTTTAAACCCAAATGAGGTCAATGGTGGCAGTTGTAACATCCCCATAGGCACCTATCTATCCACAATTGAACTCTAAAAGCAGGCAAATATATCTCTTTACTTTATTTTCCAAACTTTGCTTTACTTTGTTCAATCATATACATATGTGTATGTGAAAACCCATGTATAATGATGTCTAAGGTAATCATATCCATGTTCATGTAATACTTTCTTCAAACATGTGATCATACACATTATTAAGTATTGCTATTTCTTACTTGAATTTAGTTCAAGGAATGATCCCTTTTCAATCATGCATTTATATACATAGTAGTATAAATATATTCATGGCCATGAGTAGGATAATCATAATAATATACATATGCAGAAATAATTTTCTATAACACTATATCATGCTCATGATTAAATATCTTTGTTCCATGTTTTACTTTTTCGTCATTATATACGTCTAGGTATCTTACATATAAACATGTGTGTGTGTGTGTGTGTATCAAATCATGCACACCTTGGATTTAATACATTACAATACTTGAAACTTGCTTTACAACATGTAACTCTTTCACATACCATCTTATATGACATTCAAGTATTTATACATAAATATACCTAATTGCTCTCTCGTGCTTAAGCATAACAATTCATATTCATAAATTATGTAAGAATGTACATGTTATCTCAACTAAATAAGAAGTATAATAGTTCAATACATTTGTTATATGACATATTTCATTTCACTATGCAATACCATCATATATTCATAAACACATATTATTTATATAAATTTCATTTATCATGCTTTAATATTTCATATATCATGCTTGTACTAATACTATACAATTTGTACATGTATGTGATCATAAAAAAAATACCAAATCTCTAGTGTATAAGCATGTAAACACATCTTATAGCACAATCCACACGTTTTTGCTCATGTAAATAGTCAATGAAAAGTTATACCTTTATTAGTGTACATATATGTATACACAATCTCATAAAATATAAACAATTGCAATCATGCACTTTGCTCGATTATCGATAATTAGCATACTTCCATGTAACCGTGCTTTATCTATTATTTTCTTTCCATACAGTAACACTTTCCATTTTATTATCATTGTACTTGTACTTTTGACACAAACATATAGGCATAACATATAATCCTCATAGAGTGCTATATTCATATTATCTCAAGTAGGTAAATAATAATTTACCTTAGCATTGCAATCACTATACACATTCTTTGCCACATAATCATGCTTAATAATTTTCATTAAGACATTATTATAATTCATGCAATTAATTCCCTTTATTGCAGCTTTTATAATACAAAGATACTCAAAAGAGGTTAAAGGTGGTTCTTGGCAAACTCAGTAACAAATCTGCATAGAGATAGAATTTAAGGTTCATTTTGAAAGCTATATTTGACTTATCTATAGATATTTTATGCCGAAATAATCTTCTAAAAACATGATCCATTTCATTTCTAGTTTCAGGAACTTTAAAAATAACTTCAATATCATTTATACTTTTTAAGATATTACAAAAAATTAAGATATGTTGCTAAAAAAGTGCTGTCAACAATTCCGAAATTAAGTTTACCTTTTTACATATGTGGAGACATAAATAAATCATGGTTTCTTCATGAAATTTGTCGATATATAAGTCTAGTTTCATCATAATTTTGAATCATAGAATTTTGACCTATATAAAATTAATTATACACAAAACACTACAAACTGTCCATTGAAAAAGTGCTGTCAACAGTTTTGAATTCAAGTAACTTTTTGACATATTTAGAAATAGAATCAAATTATGTTTTCTTCATAAAAGTTGTATATATATATAGGTATAATTTCATCAGAATTTGGAATCATATCATTTCAACCTCTACAACAAGAGATAAACTCAAATTACTAAAATCCATTCCCGTTCCACAGGCAACACTTTACTGCACCTAATTCAGTTTTTATCACCAATTAATAAATTCATATAATAAAATAGGTACATAATTTAAGCAACATTCCTTCATGAAAATGATGCTCTTATAAGTATATTTTAACCATAATTTTATTTCAATGGATTTTGACTTTTCAACAAATATTTATAGCAAAAAATACTGCAACATGTTCTTAACAACTAGGTAGCAGCTCATTCTGAATTTTAAATTAATTTTAGGAGCACTTAGAGGAAAAATTAAATATAGGTTTCTCCTAAAACATTTTAAGTCCAAATCTTAAAAGTGTGTATCAACTGAATTTACTCAAATCAGAGTTTTAAAATTCAAGATATCCATGAAATACAATAATAGGTTCCAATGTCCTTACATGAATTTCTCCATACAAGCAAACCAAGACTTAATTTTCACAATCCATATTCTTCATTTTATGCAATAAACCATTCATTCTCTTCATTCTATAATATATATGCATGAAAATAAAAAACATCAATCCCATACCTTGGCCGACCAACTCCTTCACTTCAATCCTTTGCAACTTCCTTGCCTTTCTTTATCTTCCTAGCTTCCTCTTATAACAATCACATTTTATATACAACCATGCATCAAATTACAACATTATTTATCCTTTGGAAAATAACCTAACTATAAATAATAATAATAATAATAATAATAATAATAATAATAATAATAATAATAATAATAATAATAATAATAATAATAATAAGGAGAAGAAGAAGAAGAAATTAATTAATATCTTGAATCCATTTACATTTAAAAATTCCTTGTCAAAACCTCTTAATTCATAACATGCAACTTAATCTCTTTGAGAGTTTAAAGATAAAAGAATGGAGAACTTTACAAAGATGAGAAATGAGAGAGAGATGAGAGAATGAGTAAAAAGAAATTAGTATTTTTTCCTTCTTTTTGCCGTCCCTATCTCCCCTCTTACATCTCTCTTCCTTACATGCAACCAATGGAAGATTAAAGTGGAAGTGAAAGTTCTTATTTGGTCCTTCCAAAATTCTTCTTTTAATCCTTTAACTTATTGCATGCCACAAAAATCTCTCTCATTTATTTGTATGTCATATGTTGAACCCATTCAATTCTTCAATTCCATTTCAACCCCATCAAATTCTATTTCTTTTGAAATTAACCCAACTTAATCATTATTGTAACATTGGCCTCTAAATTTATATCCTTTTTTAATTGAACCCTAAATAAATATTATATTATTACATTTGACCTTAAATTTTTAATTATATCAAAATAGACCCTTGAAATTAAAATTTTATTTCAATTGCACTCATAAATAAATAACTAATTTATCCTTCAATTCAATAACTTATAATTTCATCTCAATTGATCACTTATTTTAAATTTCTTTTCAATAATGCACTACTATACAAATTTTTTTTTATTAACTCTTTACTCCTCTATCACTTAAGACCATCAATCCTTTAGGTCTTAACTTATATTAATTCATCTAATTAATTTTGATTAAAAATTAATGATCATGATTATGCCTTGAAATTTACTAGGGCCTATCAAGTCAAATGGGTTAAATCTTATTAGCACCTGGGTTATATAGAATCAAGTTATTTGGATGCATCTGATTAGCGCCTGGGGTATGCAGAATCAAGATAACTTGATTGGAATTGATTAGTGCCTGGCTATTTGGCCTACAAAACCAAATAAGATTTGAGTAAGATTTGATTGGTGTCAACTATAGACCGACCTTTATATTAGTTGATTTTTTTGATAGGCTCATTATCCCCTTTTAAAGTACTACTCCATTAGAGAAATCTCTAGTAAATATGCATATGTGAATAGTCATCGAGATGCTGGTACAGTTGCCCTCTTGGGGAAAATATTCCATTTGAGGAACTTTTGGTAAATATGCATCTGTGAGGAGCCATTGATATATGGGTGTGGTTGTCCCCTTAATGAAAATATTCCATCTAAGGAATCTCTAGCAAATATGAATATGTGAGGAGTCACTAAGATGTAGCCAGATTCTATACACTTCCCAATGACTATATCATCACTTTATACTAATGTAAGGACAACCATCATCATCAAGGCTGTCAACACCCCCAATTTTATCCTATGTATTTTTTGAATTTACATTATCATCAGGCTCTACCTCTTTTCTACTAGTTCCTTATTGTCATCATCAGCCTTGTGGCTCCTTATGTGTTCAAATTAAAGCATTTTGATGCCTTTTAGAGAATACAGATTATAATCCAAATGAACATTGACTGTTACAATGGCATTCTCCCTATTATATAGCTCTAGCTTTGGTAGTATTCTATTTTAACCCCATGGCAATTAATGCTTTGTCTAGTGATTAGTGGTAGTGGCCCTATCCCACTTGGACTTGATAGCAAAGACATTCATGGCATGCGATGGATGTACACCTTCAATCAAAAGTGAGTGTAAGACCCCTTTAGGATTTGAAAATATTTACACTTCTCTTTGTTGTGTGTTTCATTTATTTTAACCTGTTCAAGCAACATTTTATGATTAGGATGGATGTTGTAGTCCATTCTTTAATTTTGGTGGTAGATATATGCCTTTTGATGGGATTTTTGGTACCCCTTAAAACTTATCATGTCTTTTAGGCCACTAGGCTTTCTATGTCCAAGACTCCCTAGGTCATTTCGCTAGATCATAAAACCTTCAAATTCTTTGCAAAATGAAAATGAGAAAATGCAAAAGAAATATGTACATGCAATGCATAGGATATGCAAAAAAGTGAGTTTTGGCCTTCTAGAAGTGATAGACAAGTTGCCTGTGACTCACTCCTTATGAGGGATGGTAATCTATTATTACTTTCTATAAATAGTGCTTTAACTTTCTTAGTCTTTATACCTTTGGCTTCTTACTTTCTAAGAAAGCTTCTGCTAGGTATTTCTTTCTTTTCCTCTTTTTTTTTCTTTTATGGCTATTTACCTTTCAGTTATTTATTTTTTAACCCGTCATTTCCATACTTTGGATTGCTTGAAATCCTTATTATCATGACTTCTAGACTTGAAAAATTGCATCAACTATTAGATAACCCTATAATTGGGGATTATAAGTTATTCAACATAGTAGATGGTGTATTACTAAGGCACAACCCATTTCCTTTGGTTTTGTAGAGACCATCATCGACTTGGATGCTATTCATCATAACTTTGGCTCTCGCCTTTATAGGCAGCCCCTTATTGCTTCAGGTATATCTTTGGTTTTGAAGGTAGTATGCCCCTTATAGGTTTTTGTGATAGCTTTTTCCATTGGAATACATATCCTTTTGGATTTTTATGTTATTCATTGCCTTACTTTTTATAAAGATGAATCCAACTCACCCCAGCGACTTTTTTTTTAAGGTATGGCTTCGTGCGAAATCGAAACTACTGTCAAAGCCTCCTTCTCAAGCTAGGGCTATGGGCATTTATTTTCTGAATTATGTCATACTTGGAAATTTACAGTGTTAGTTTCTAATGGTCCAAGAAATAGTTGACTGACTGGGCAATTTGACAGATAATGATATCATGTTCTGGTGCACTTGGCTACCTATCACTTCTGCGGTTAGGGATGGAGGATTTGGATGTATTCCTTTGTATGGATTGCATCATGCCAACTTTTATGTCACTACCTACTACGCTTACTAGTTTAGGGATAGACAGGACATCATCACATCCATTGGGCTTTCGTGTTAGTACACTTGCCTTTTCTTTTGTGTCAGAGTATTATCAGAGGATTTAGATCCGGCTCCCAGTGAGGACTACCATTCCTAAAATTGGTACCTATAATTTCAAAACCTTTGCCTCCTACAAGTAATGGATCACTTGTTCGCCCATTGATAATAGGCTATCGATATTAGGGAACCTGATGAGAGGGAGTGATACAGATAGATTAGATCATATATCATATCAGACTATGTCATGTTTCCACTGAACTCTTTACTTTTGAACATGTAAAATAATATGCTACTTTTGTTATATGGATAATTTTATGATTACATACATGTCATTTCTTTCTAATTTCAATATGAATGATCAGTTTGATATTACCCTAATAACATATATTATTTAATCTTGAATTGAAACTTCATAAGCATCATAATTCCTATAATCAATCAACCCTCTCAGATTTTCTTGATTTATTAATTTCTCTCAACCTTTAATTTTTTTCCCAAAATGCTTTTTTTTTATTTTCACCTTGACGAGGAGCCTAATTTCAGCAAGGATTGCATATTTTTAATTTTTGACCCATAGGGCATTTATTCTCTTATTTTTCTCTTTTTTCTTAGCCATGGAACATTTTTAGTCTGTCTATGCTCGTTGGCTCTCTGAATTCATTGCCAACACTATTTGTCAAAATAGCAACTCCCTTGGATAATAACTTTTTGAGCATAAAAGATCCTTCCTACATAGGCCTGAACTTGCCTCAAATATCTGGGATTCCTGACCTCATCTGCTTAACATACAAAATCCCCTTCCTTCAGTGGATGATAGTACACCCTCATCCTATCCCCATCTAATAGGTTGAGGTGTGATAGTCTTTGTCTTGCCCATTCAATTTTTGGTATCTCAGCTTCTAAAACCACTCTTAAGGATTGATGCTCAATATCTACTAGTAGTATTGCTTCTGTCCCACAAACTAAGGAAAATGGATTAGATCCCATCGAAGATCTAGCTATAGTCCTGTAACCCCATAATGCAAAGGGTAGTTTATCAGCCCAATCCTTATAAGTTCGAACCATTTTGGCCAGAATCTTTTTAACATTTGTATTAGTTGTTTTAATTGCATCATTCGCCTAAGGTATGTAAAGAGAAGACTTATGGTGCTAAAACCCATATTTGATAATCATTTATCTAGTTTCTCTAAAGAACTGTAATCCATTATCCGATATAATGTGATATGGCAAAATGTACCTACATATCAAACTCTTCTCGATAAACTTATCCTTTGCATCTACCTTTTTGAAGGACTCAGCTTCTACCCATTTGGTAAAGTAATCGATGGCTACTATGATGAACCTGTGCCCATTCAAACTAGATGGGTAAATCATGCCCATGATATCTATGCCTAATGTAACAAATGGCCATGGTAATGTGAGATTGCATAACTCTAAAGCGGGTAAATGCCTTAAGTATGCATACTATTGGCATAGCTAGCATTTTTTGACATACTTGGAATAATCATTATCTATTGTGAGCTAAAAGAATCCTTAATACATGATCTTCTTAGTTAAGGCTAAACCATTCATGTGGGCTTCACACACTCTTATGTGCACTTCCTCCATATCTTTCTTTACTTTTTTTTTCATCCAAACATCTTAATTTGATTCCATCAAGTTGTTTCTTGTAAAGCACTCCTCCTATGGCGATGAATTGGGTTGACAAGTTACGAATCATTCTTTGATCCTTTTTAGTGGCTTTCTTAGGGAATACTAACTTCTTTAAATAATTTTGAATGTCATAATACCAAGGTCTCCTATGATCCACTTCAATATCTTTGATTTATTCATATTCAAATCATAGCTTATCTAAACTCAAAATCAGTATAGACTTCATACTTACCCCTTTTGAATCATCCCATATTGACATCAAGGTGGCTATAGCATCTACTAGTTGATTTTCTTCCCTAGGCACATGCCCAAAAGTGCAAAACTCGAATTGACTGCTCAAAGCTTTTAGACATTAGAGATAAGGCAATAACCATTCTTCTTTAATTTCCCATTCACCCCTCACTTGGTAAACTACCAAAGATGAATCTCCAAATACCTCCGCAAATTTTGCCCCCACAGCTAGCAGGGCTTCTAAACTAAAAATGTAGGCTTCATATCTAGCTTTGTTATTAGTGGCTCTGTACCTCAGCTTCTTACTTATTGGCATTTTTTTCTCCTTCTGGGGTTACGAGGATCACTCCTACTTCTGCTCCTTTGTTTTTCATAGTACCATCAAAGTACATCTACCAACCTTACACCATTATAATTGTAAGGTGCTGATCAGGAAATTCATAGGTCACCTCCCATCCTTTTAAAGGTAGATCAACTAGGAATTCCAGTAATGCTCTTCCTTTATTGGTTTTCCTAGTAATATATTCTATATTGAACTCTTGTAAGAGCATTAACCATCTTTCCATCTTTCCTAAGAGTGAAGATGCTTCTTGCAAATACCTGAGAGGATTATCTTTAGCCACTACTTGTATCCTATAGGAATGGAAGTAGTATCTCAGCTTTTTAGATACCCATATGACTGCCAAATAAATCTTCTTAACTTCTATGTACTTTGCTTTATAGGGGATAAATTTCTTGCTGAAATAGTACACTGTATACTTGAGCCCAAAATTATCTTCTTGAGTTATCATTGCTCCTATAAAACTATCTTTATGGCTACATACAAAATTAAAGGTTTACTAGCTTGAGGTGGTCTCAACACTAGCAGATGCAGCAAATATTCCTTAATGGTATCAAATGCCTTCTGACAATCATCATTCCACACCAGTGGCTGATCCTTCTTTAGTAGCTTGAATATTAGCTCGTATATCAAAGTTAACTTGGCTATGAACCTGCTTATATACTGAATTCTCCCCAGAAATCCTTTAACTTTCTTTTCCTTTTGGGGCACTGGAATTTCCCTAATGGCTCTTACTTTGTCAAGGTCCCTTTGTATACCTCTCTAGCTTACTACATGCCATAAAAGCTTTCTTGAGGTCACTCTAAAGATACAGTTCTTCGAGTTAAGATGAAGGTTGTACTTATCAATCCTCTAAAAGAACTTCTGTAATGCCTTGAAATAACCTTCTTGGGTAACTGACTTGATCATCATGTCATCCACGTATACCTCCACTTCCTTATAAATCAAGTCATTAGTATCTTAACTACCATCATTTGATAGGTTGCTCTTGCATTCTTAAGATCAAAAGGCATAACTCGATAGGCATATGTACCCCATTCAATTATGAAAGCTATCTTAATTTGATCCACTATCTTATTCAAAATCTTATTATACCCTGCATATCCACCCACAAAACTATATATGGCACAAGTTGCTACACTTTCAATCAGATCATCTATGTAGGGTAAAGAAAAATCATCCTTGGGATAAGCCTTGTTCAGATCCCTATAATCTATACAAACCCTAGCTCTTCCATCCTTCTTTGCTACATGAACCATATTTTTTAGCCACGTGGAATATTGAACTTCTATTAGGAACTTAGCCTCTATCTGTTTCCTGAAGCCATACTTTAATAAAAGTCTTTTGAGTTTCTATTTGGCTTGCACCCTCGATTCTTGGCATGTCTTCATAGGTTCAGGTAAAGAATTTTTCATATTTTTTTAACATTCTCTTTAATTTTTCTCTCTTTAAGAGTTATATATGATGCAAATAAAATTTCTTTTGGATTTTCTTTGGTTTCAAGATTAAATGAACATGTGTTTGTTGAGTCAATATCAAATATGAATTGTTTATGATCATGATTATGCATATTAAAATTAGAAGAAACATCACATAAGTAAATAAAATTATTCATCTTATTAATATAATCAAAAGAGCAATCAATGTTCTCATTAAAAAATTCAGGAATATAAACAATATTAATAAAAGTATCATCTTCAATCTTGCCTTATATAACTCTCCAACCTCAACCTCTGGTGGATCCTCGACTTCGAGCTTCTCTTTACCTTATAGCTGGGCTGCAAGTAACTTCTCTATCAAAATTTCTTCGAATGCTTCCTTATCCCAAGCTTAATGGTACAACAAAATCTCTTCATCCCCAAAACCCTCAACTAGCTTGATATTCCCTTGTTCTCAGTCTAAGACATCATTAAATAGCTTAAATCCTAGCACTAGCTCATCCTTTATTAGTTGAGGCTCATTCTCCCTACAGTAAAGGCAAGTACCTAAAGCTGGCACTAAGCTCTAAGAGATATGGGGTGTAACGACCTAAAGTATTCACTAGTAAATATTTATAAATGTGTTAAAGACATAATTGGAATTAATGTAGAAGTGAAGGGTAGTTTTGTAAATTTACTAGTTCAGGGATAAAAGTGTATTGCTAGTAAAGAATAAAGGAATTAATTGAAAATTTATATATTAATTTTTAATGTCAAATGTATAATTAAGAGATAGGAGAGGAAGCAAAGTGTAATTTGTTTTAGTCAAACAAATGGCCCAATGAAAAGGGCATAAATGGTTATTCTAAAGAGAGGGAGAAGAATCAAAAAAGCAGGGAAAAATCTTTACTCTTTTCTTTAAGAAGGCCAGCCACCCTTTGATTAGTAATTAAATGAAGTTTATGTATAGTTGTTGGAAATAGTAGCAGGGAAAAAGGGAAGGAGAAAGAAGAGCTTTAGAAAGTGGAAATGGCTAACTTTTTGAGGTTTAGAAGTTTTTCTTCCTTATACTATATGTTCATTTGACTAAAGTGGTTTTTTATGCTACAATTAATTTGTGATTGATGGTATAAATACTTTTTGCTATTGTTGTTTTTGTGTCAGCACTCTTTTGGTACTAACCATGAGATAGGCTAAATTTAGTACAGGATCGAAATGACACTTATGTCACGATCAGCAGGTATAATCTAATGACCATGACCCTTCCCTGCCTCTTTCTAAACTTGATATTTTGGTTCCAAATTGATACTAAACCATACCTAAACCTCCTTAAAAACTATATGGGTATTTTAAACATAAGATTAATAGTAATTGGTGACATAAAATGAGTAGAAAACATAATGAACTAATGCAGTAAAGTTGAATACAAAGTTTTAATGGATAAGAACTTGTATAGTTAATGAACATAAATGAATATAAATAGTTATGTTAGCAATGTTATATGCAACTAAATGAATTATGAGCATGTTATATTGTATCCTTTGGGTACTTACATAAGAATGATATGATATAAAAAAAATGATTGCACATTATATTGAGTGTATTGATGCCATGATTTTAAATGTGTCAAATGCAATACTCTTGAGTGATTAGTGACTTGTTAAGGCCTGAATTTTACAAAGTAGTGGATAGATAGGCATGCCTATAAAGGGGATATTGATCGTAGCTATTAGTGTTGTCTCGTGCAGGTGAATAGTGTCTTGATACCCATTGGTATCTAGTGACCCAAGACTTTTATATCTCTAGTGTTTGATAATGCTTGCCAGTATGTAGTGTTTGTACCCATATCAACCATTAATGAAAATTCAGGCGATAAAAGTGATTTAATTAATGAGTAATGATAAGTGATCAACAGTGTAAGTGTTTCAGTAGCTCATGATAGTGTTAGTGTTCTTCATTGAATAATGAAGTGAGATTAAAGAATTGTATTGAATTGTTACATAGTGCATCATTAAGAAATGGTATTGAAATGTTTCCTAATATAAAGATTATTGTTATAAGTATATGTATTTTGTAACATGAAAAGGTATGTTATTATGTTATTTGTATTTAGAACTTTGAAAAAAGGTCAATTATTTTATTTTGCTCCCCGTTGAGCCATTATTTAGCACGAGCGTTATTCCTATGTAGGTATACAAGTGTGACGTATATATGCCATTTTTAAATCAACATCTACAGTCCACCTAAGAGGATAGCAAGTGATGATTGGTTTTGGAGTAGAGTTATTTTATTGCAAATTGCTCAATGTAAAGGAATTTAAAACATAAGTAATGAATTAATTTGTAATGATACTTCAAGTATGTTTAATTTATATCTATTTATGTGTAATTGTGCAAATAGTTTAATAAAGAAATATGCAAATAAAAGGTACTGAGAGCAAGCGTTACATTATGGTATCAGAGCAAGGATATAGGTGAGCCTGGCCAACAAAGTGTTTGAAAAAAATTATATTTGTGTATATAAATAGTATTGTGGCCTTAAAGCAGATGTTGTCTTACCTAGAGTATAGATAGAATTGAATCTTAGTGAAAGTATAGATAATTGAAATTGTAAATCTAGTGTTAGCGCAAAGGCTAATGTAAATATTCTTGTCTTCCGATAGATAGTAGAGTATAGAATGGAATTATTTAAATTTGATTAAGACTACCTAGCCTCTATATGAAAGTTGATTCAGATAGGGTATGGCATTCCATGTACCTGTCAGTAACTCCTTAACAGTGTGGGCAATTTATTATACATGTTATAGCATGGGTTAGGGCAAATATTTGTGATATATGAAAGTATACATTTGCATCTTATCATTCCTTCATAACATTGCATTAACATATTTTTACAAAATATAAAAAGCATCAAATTACATACAAAGGCCCTAACTGGAAAGGAAACTGACAGGATATACATTGAGTGCAGTGATGATATGATAGCTTAGGTAAAGCAAGGAATAAGAGAAGTAGGGAGAGATAATATTGAATAGAGTTTGTTCAAGATAGAGTTATAAGAATGCAAATGATAAGATTTGACAAGTGACACAAGGAGAATTTCAAGGATGAAATTCCTTAAAAGGGATAAATTGGAATTACCTAAAGTATTCACTAGTAAATATTTGTAAATGCGTTAAGGATGTAATTGGAATTAATGTAGAAGTGAAGGGTAATTTTATAAATTTACTAATTCAGGGGTAAAAGTGTATTGCTAGTAAAGAATGATGGACTTGATTGAAAGTTTATATATTAAGTTTAATGTCAAATGTATAATTAAGAGATATGAGAGGGAGCAAAGTGTAATTTATTTTAGTCAAACAAGTGGTCCAGTGAGAAGGGGGCAAGTGCTTAATCTAGAGAGAGGGAGAATAATCAAGAAAGAAGGGAGAAAGCATTGCTCTTTTCTTAGAGATGGATGGCTACTCTTTAGCCAAAAAGCTTAGCCATTTTCTCCCTTTTTTTATGTCTTATATTCCTTCAAGTTTCTTTTAACAAAGTGTGTGCATATTTGATTGGATTTAGAGACTTGCAAGGTGAGTAAAGCATGGATTATGTAAAGAGAAATCTTAATCTTCCTTTCTTTAGTTTATGTATTTATTATTTTGATTAGGAATTAAATGAAGTTTATGTATAGTTGTTGGAAAGAGTAGTAAGGGAAAAGGGAAGGAGAAAGAAGAGCTTTAGAAAGTGGAAGTGGCTAACTTTTTGTGGTTTGGGAGTTTTTCTTCCTTATACTATATGTTCATTTAATTAAAGTGGTTTTTTATGCTATAATTACTTTGTGATTTATGATATAAATAATTTCTACTATTCTTATTGTAAAAGAAAGATGATTTATGTCTTGAAAAGTGAAGTAGTGGAAATCTTCTCAAGGCTCATATGAACCAGTTTTAGTGTAAAGTGTATAAATCCTTCTGTAAATATCTAATTGATATGATTCTAGTTATAAATGAAAGATAAGATACTGATCTACAAGTTTGTAGAAGAAACCAAGACCTGAACGACCTCTAAAGCCCTTGAAATTAAACTTAAATTGAATGATGTCTACTGCCCTTTGTAATGTTTTATTGATATCTTGTGATTTAGAGGACATAATTAGTTATTTTTTATATTTTGGAAACCAGAGACATAGTGGAATTACTTTGTAGAAGACCACTTTCCCTAGAAATATCATTTTCTAAGTCAAAAATGATAAACAAGTTGAGACTTGAAATATACCTCGAAGCAGAATAGACCTCATGGTCAATAGGAAATTTATGTTGATCGTGATATTACCCAAATTTCAGTCCAGAATCTAAATGGAACCTACATCACAATCAGTAGGTATTACCTAATGACTATTACCTCCTCTCATATCCTAGGTCACGGTCAGCACTCTTTTGGTACTAACCGTGAGATAGGCTAAATTCAGTACAGAACCAAAATTACACTTATGTCATGATAAGTAGGTATAATCTAATGATCGTGACCCTTCCCTGCCTCTTTTAAAACTTGATGTTTGGGTTCCAAATTGATACTAAAGCATACCTAAAACTCCCTAAATACTATTAGGGTATTTTAAACATAAGATTAAGAGTAATTGGTGACATAAAATGAGTAGAAAACATAATGAACTAGTGAAGTAAAGTTAAATACCAAGTCTTAATGCATTATAACTTGTATATTTAATGAACATAAATGAATATAAATAGTTATATTAGCAATGTTATATGCAACTAAATGAATTATGAGCATGTTATATTGTATCCTTTGGGTACTTGAATAAGAATGATATGATATAGTGAAATGATTGCACATTATATTGAGTGTATGGATGCCATGATTTTAAATGTATCAAATGCAATATTTTTGAGTGATTAGTGACTTGTTGAGGCCTGAATTTTACAAAGTAGTGGATAGATAGGCATGCCTATAAAGGGTATATTGATCGAAGCTATTAGTGTTGTCACCTGTGGGTGACTAGTGTTTCGATACCCATTGGTATCTAGTGACCCAAGACTTTTATATCTCTAGTGTTTGATACTACTTGCCAGTATCTAATGTTTTTACCCATATCAACCATTAATGGAAATTCAGGCGATAAAAGTGATTTGATGAATGAGTAATGATAAATGATCAATAGTGGAAGTGTTTTAGTGGCTCATGATAGTTTTTGTGTTCTTCATTGAATAATGAAGTGCGATTAAAGAATTTTATATAAGTGTTACTTAATGCATCATTAAGAAACGATATTGCAATATTTTCTAATGCATGAATTATTGTTATAAGCAAAGTATTTTGTAACATGAAAAGGAATGCTATTATGTTATTTTCATTTGGGACTTTGATAAAAAGTCTATTATTTTGTATTTGTCCCCGCTGAGCCATTGCTCAGCACGGGTGCTCTTCTTATTTAGGTATATAAGTGTTAAGTATAAATTCCATTTTTAAATCAGCATCTGCAAGCCATCAGAGAGAATAGCGAGTGATGTCTAATTTTGAAGTAGAGTTATTTTTTTGTAAAGTGCTCAATGTAAAGAATTTAGAATATATGTAATGAATTAATTTGTTATGATACTTTAAGTATGTTTAATTTATATCTATATATGTGTAATTGTGCAAATAATTTATAAAGAAATATCTAAATAAAATATAATAAGAACAAGCACTACATGGTGGTATCAGAACAAGGTTTTAGGCAATCCTAGCCAATAAAATGTTAGAAAAAGATTATATATGTGTGTATATATTTTGTTGTGGCCTTAAAACGGATGTTATCTTGCCTAGAGTAAAGATAGAATAGGATCCTAGTGAAAGTATATATAGCTATGATTGTAAATCCAGTGTTACCGTAAAGGCTAGTGTAAATATTCTTATCTTCCGATAGATAGTAGAGTATAGGGTGGATTTATGTAAATTTGATTAAGACTACCTAACCTCTATATGAAGTTTGTATAAAAGATGATTCAGATAGGGTATGGCATTCTGTGTACCTATCAGTAACTCCTTAATGGTATGTAATTGGTTACACATGTTATAGCATGGAACTAGGCAAATATTTATGATACATGAAAGCATACATTTGCATCCTATCATAGCATTGCATTAACATCATTTGACAAAGTCTGAAAAGCATCAAATTACATACAAAGGCCCTAAATGGAAGGAAAACTGATAGGATATACATTAAGTGCAGTGATGATATAATAGCCTAGGTAAAGAAAGGAATAAGAGAAGCAGGGAGAGATAACATTGAATAGAGTTTGATCAAGACAGAGTTATAAGAATGCAAGTGAGAAAATTTGACAAGTGACATAGGGAGAATTTCAAGGATGAAATTCTTTAAGGGGGATAGAATTGTAATGAACCAAAGTATTCACTGGCAAATATTTGTAAATGTGTTAAAGATGCAATTGGAATTAATGTAGAAGTGAAGGGTAATTTTATAAATTTACTAATTCAGGGATAGAAGTGTATTGATAGTGAAGAATAAAGGACTTGATTGAAAGTTTATATATTAAGTTTAATGTCAAAGGTATAGTTAAGAAATGGGAGAGGGAGCAAAGTGTAATTTATTTTAGTCAAATAAGTGGCATAATGAGAAGGGGGCAAGTGCTTATTCTAGAGAGAGGGAGAAGAATCAAGAAAGAAGGGAAAATCTTTACACTTTTCTTGGACATGGATGGCCATTCTTTGGCCAAAAAGCTTAGCCATTTTCCCCTTTCTTTTATCTCTTCTATTCCTTCAAGTTTTTTTTTTGACAAGGTGTGGGTATTTTTGATTGATTTCAGAGACTTACAAGGTGAGTAAAGCATGAATTATGTAAAGAGAAATCTTCTTCTTCCTTTCTTTAGTTTATATGTTTATTATTTTGATTAGTAATTAAATGAAGTTTGTTTATAGTTGTTGGAAAGAGTAGCAAGGGGAAAGGGAAGGAAAAAGAAGAGCTTTAGAAAGTGGAAGTGGCCAACTTTTTCAGGTTTGGGAGTTTTTCTTCCTTATACTATATGTTTATTTTATTTAAGTGGGTTTCTATGCTATAATTACTTTGTTATTGATGATATAAATAATTTTTATTATTGTTGTTGTAAAAGAAAGATGATTTGTGTCTTAAAAATTGAAGTAGTGGAAATCTGCTTGGGGTTCATATAAACCAATTTTAGTGTAAAGTGCATAAATCATTCTGTAGATGTCTAATTGATATGATTCTAGTTGTAAATGAAAGATAAGATATAGATGTACATCTTTGCAGAGAAACCAAGACCTGAACCTACCTTTAAAGCCCTCAAAATATAACTTAAAGTTGAATGATGTCTGTTGGCCTGCTAATGGGAGCAATCTATAATGTTTTATTGATATCTTGTTATTTATAGGTTAGAATTGAGTTATTTTTTATGTTTTAAAAACTAGAGACATATTGGAAGAACTTTTTAGAAGACCACTTTTCTTGAAAATATCATTTTTAATGTAAAAAATGATAAACAATTTGAGGGTGGAAATATGCTTCTAAGTAGAATAAACCTCACGGTTAGCAGGAAATTTGTACTGACCATTACATAGCCTAAATTTTAGTCCATAACCAAAATGAAACCTACTTTATAGTTAGCAAGTATTGCCTAATGACTATGACCCCCTCCCATAACCTAGGTCATAGTCAGCACTCTTTTTGTATTGACTATGAGATAGGCCAAATTCAGTATAGAATTGAAAATGACACGTATGTCATGGTTAGCAGGTATAAGCTAATTACCATGACCCTTCCTTACCTCTTTATAAACTTGATATTTGGGTTCTAAATTGATATTAAAGCATACTTAAACACGAATTCTTAATGCATAAGAACTTGTATAGTTAATGAACATAAATGAATATAAATAGTTATATTAGCAATGTTATACACAACTAAATGAATGATGATCAAGTTATATTGTATTCTTTGAGTACTTGAATAAGAATGATATGATATGATATGATATGATATGATATGATATGATATGATATGATATGATATGATATGATATGATATGATATGATATGATATGATATGATATGATATGATATGATATGATATAGTGAAATAATTGCATATTATGTTGAGTGTATTGATGCCATGATTTTAAATATATCAAATGCAATATTCTTGAGTGATTAGTGACTTATTGAGGCCTGAATTTTACAAAGTAGTTGATAGATATAAAGGGTATAGTGATCATAGCTGTTAGTGTTTTCAGCTATGGGTGACTAGTGTTTCGATACCCATTTGTATCTAGTGACCCAAAACTTTTATATCTCTAGTGTTTGTTACTGCTTGCCAATATATAGCATTTGTACTTGTATCCACCATTAATGAAATTCAAGCAATAAAAGTGATTTGATTAATGAGTAATGATAAATGATAAACGGTGTAAGTATTTCAGTGGCTCATGATAGTGTTAGTGTTCTTCATTGAATAATGAAGTGCGATTAAAGAATTGTATTGAAGTTTTACTCAGTGCATCATTAAGAAATGGTATTGCAATATTTCTTAATGCATGGATAATTGTTATAAGTGTACGTATTTTGTAACATGAAAAGGCATGCTATTATGTTATTTAGATTTGGGACTTCGATAAGAAGTCAATTATTTTGTTTTTCTCCCTATTAAGCCATTGCATAGCATGAGTGTTCTTCCTATGTTGGTATATAAGTGTCAAGTGTAAATTCCATTTTCAAATCAACATCTATAGGCCACTGGAAAGGATAGCGGGTGATGACTAGCTTTATAGTAGAATTATTTTTTTTGTAAAGTGCTCAATGTAAGGAATTTAAAACATATGTAATGAATTAATTTGTAATGATACTTTAAGTATGTTTAATTTATATCTATGTTTGTGTAATTATGCAAGTAATTTAATAAAGTGAAGATTTCTGAAACTCTAGATTTTCTTATTATCTCTAGGTTACATAAAAAATGATACAAAGACATATTTATAGGCATACAAGTAGACTAAAGGGAAATTTCTATTCTACCCTTAATTACAAAATTATATTACAAGATAGATTAACCAACACTCCCCCTCAAGTTGGTGCAAAAATATTACACATGCCCAACTTGCAAACTATGGCATGAAAAGCTCGACTGCTGAGTCCTTTTGTAAAAACATCAGCTAATTGTCTGTCCGACGTTACATGAAATAGGCTTAAAACACCATCAGATAATTTTTCTTTGATGAAGTGTCGATCAATTTCTATATGTTTTGTCCTATCATGTTGAACTGGATTATGAGCAATACTGATTGCAGCTTTGTTATCGCAATACAAAAATAGTCGGTCTTTTCCAGCCAAATTCAACTCTGCTAATAACTTCTGCAACCATAACAACTCACAAACACCTTGAGCCATAGGTCTATATTCTGCTTCTGCACTTGATCTTGCAACTACACTCTGTTTCTTGCTTCTCCAAGTGACTAAGTTACCTCCCACAAATGTACAATAACCAGATGTGGATCTTCTATCATCTAAAGATCCAGCCCAATCTGCATCTGTGAAGGCTTCAATTCGTAGATGACCATTTTTTGAAAAAAGGATACCCCTTCTTGGAGCTGATTTTAAATACCGCAAAATGCGAAAAACAGCCTGTTGATGAGATTCTCTAGGATCATGCATAAACTGACTCACCAAGCTAACTGCATAAGCAATATCTGGTCTAGTGTGAGATAGATAGATAAGTCTACCGACCAGTCTTTGATATCTGCCCTTGTCAACTGATCCTTCAGTTCCTGTGTGTAACTTATGGTTACTTTCAATTGGTGTATCTGCTGGTTTGCATCCCAACATACCAGTTTCATCCAAAAGATCCAGAACATATTTTCTTTGAGAAATGAAGATCCTTTTAGTTGATCTGGCAACTTCAATTCCCAAGAAATATTGTAGCTTCCCAAGATCCTTGATTTCAAACTCCTGAGTTAAGAGCTTCTTCAGACGAACCATCTCTTCTTTATCATCCCCTGTCATTACTATGTCATCAACATAAACAATGAGAAGAGTGATCTTACCCTTGAAGTGCCTTATAAAGAGGGTATGCTCAGCATTACTTTGTTGATAACCGAAAGATATCATAGCTTTGCTGAATCTGTCAAACCAAGCTCTTGGAGATTGTTTCAACCCATACAAGGCTTTCTTCAGTCTGCACACCTTTCCCTGAGTTCTCTCATCATCAAAACCAGGAGGAATCTCCATATAAACCTCTTCTTCCAGGTCCCCATGGAGAAATGCATTCTTCACATCAAATTGTAGCAAATCCTAATCCAAGTTGGCTGCACAGGATAGTAAGATTCTAATCGTATTCATTTTAGCAACTGGTGCAAATGTCTCCTGATAGTCAACTCCATAAGTCTGGGTGAAACCCTTTGCCACTAATCTAGCTTTAAATCTTTCAATTGAACCATCAGCTTTGTGTTTTATTGTGAACACCCACTTACAACCGACTAACTTTTTATCTGGAGATGCAACTAGTTCCCAGGTCTCATTTTTAGAGAGAGCTTTCATTTCTTCAACCATAGCTTCTTTCCACGTTGGATCCTTAATAGCTTCTCTCCAATCCTGTGGAATAGACATAGAGGAAAGAGACAAGACAAAGGCTCTATAGGAGGGAGACAAAGAATCATAAGAGACAAAGTTAGAGATGGAATGTTTTGTACATGACCTGACTCCTTTTCTTTGAGCAATGGGCAAATTTAAATTAGAATCAAGAAGTGACTCACCCGAGGATTCTGGCAGTGTAGAATGCATAATGGCTTCTTCAGACCTATTCTTCCTCGAGTATCTCAACAAGTCAGGTCTATCTAAACGACCAACACTCTCATTCTCCTCCCCCTGAACATCAAAATTCTGCTCCCCCTGAACATCAAAATTCTGCTCCCCCTGAACATCAAGAACCTCTTCATTTTCCTTTTGAACTCGATCACCAAATAGGACGGGTACATTCATTATCACTTCACTATTCTCCCCCTGAAGAGGTGATTTTAGAGTGCCAAAATAAGGTTCAGACTCCCGAAAAGTAACATCCATACTCACATAGAATTTCCTAGATGGAGGATGATAGCATTTATATCCCTTTTGAGTTGGAGAATATCCAACAAACACACATCTCATTGCTCTCGGATCTAATTTCCCAACATTCCTAGTATGAACAAAGCAAACACATCCAAAAACCTTTGGTGGAACAGTATAGCCAGTTTTCCCGGTTAAGGCTTCTACAGGAGTCCTAAAGTTAAGAGCTTTAAGAGGCATTCGATTAATAAGATAGGCAGCCGCTAATACAGCATCCCCCCAAAATGACTTTGGAACATGCATAGTAAACATAAGAGATCTAGCAACTTCTAACAAATGCCTATTTTTCCTCTCAGCTACACCATTTTGAGCACTAGTATAAGGACAACTAGTTTGGTGAATAATACCATGTGACTCCAAATAGGTACCAAATCTACTATCCATATATTCTGTCCCATTATCAGACCGCAAAATTTTTATTTTTGCATCAAATTGAGTGTGAACCATTTTATGAAACGATTGAAAACAGGAAAAAACATCACTCTTTGCCTTAATCAAATACACCCAAGTCATTCTAGTACAACAATCAATGAAAGTAACAAACCATCGATTTCCAGACAAAGAGGCAATTTGTGTAGGTCCCCAAACATCAGAATGAACAATCATAAAAGGCTCATTGGCTTTATTATCACTCAAAGGATAAGTGTTTTTAGTATGTTTAGCATACTCACAAGCATCACAAGATAAAGAATCCAACTGAGTTTTAGCAAATAAACTAGGATATAGTTTTTCTAAAACAAAAAATGAAGGATGCCCTAATCGTCTATGCCACTGAATGATCTCCTGGTTGACATCCTGATAACCCCCAAAAAGAGCCAACTCTTGACTGTCTTCCAGCATATATAAGCCATCATGCTCTCTACCACTGCCAATCCTCTTCCCTGTTTGAAGATCCTGAATGATACAAAAATCAGGAAAAAATTCAACTTTACAGTTAAGAGTTTTAGTGATAGCACTGACAGATAAAAGATTGACAGGGAATTGAGGAACATGGAGAACAGAAGACAATTTAATATTAGGAGTACAAACAACAGAACCTGTTCCAGAAATAGGGGTTAAAGACCCATCAGCTACCCTGACACTATCCCTTTTTAAACAAGGAGAGTAGTTAAGAAAACCTTTAGAAATGCCTGTCATATGTCTATTCGCACCAGAATCAATAATCCATGAATTATGATGAGAAAAACTAGTACCTGACTTGACCAAATTAGAGGTAGCACTGGAGGAAGGAGTGAGCTGAGACAGGAGACGCCTGAAATGCACAATCTCATCAGAAGAGAGACTCTCAACTGAAGCCAACTCCTTAGATGATTCCACTGTTTCTAATACATGTGCTTGAGTCCTTGTTGGATTAACTCGTTTTCCCCCACGGCCCCTACTAGGTCTCCCATGCAACTTCCAGCAGGTCTCTTTAGTGTGCCTTGGCTTACCACAATAATCACAGTGCAAATGATCTTTATCAGAAAGAATACCTTTTTGTTGCTCAAAAGAGGTATGGGCAGTCAAACCCGACTTATCGATAGGTGCAGTATAAAGCATAGCACTCCTTCTGGTCTCTTCCTGCTGGATTAAAGAGTGTGCCTCCTCGAGTGAAGGAAATGGAGTTCTGCCAATAACTTGAACTCGCACTTGATCAAATTCAGGATTTAGACCAGCCAAAAAATCATAAACCCTCTCCTTTTCAATCATCTTTTGAATCAGCACCGCATCATCAACACACTTTGCTTGAAAATCCTGATAATAATCCAGTTTTTGCCATAAACTACCCAGCTCAGAGAAATAATCTGAAACAGTAAGCTCACCTTGTTTTGTACCATGAACTTTGTTCCTAAGCTCAAAGATACGAGCATCATTTCCCATTCGAGAATAGGTGGTTCTTGCAGCTTTCCATATTTTCTCTGCAGTGTCAAGCAATAAATACTGTCTAGAGATTTTAGGATGCATAGAATTCAAGAGCCAAGACATAACCAGTGAATTATCTGAGTCCCATTGATTAAAATTAGGATCGGTGACAGATGGTGATTTTTGACTTCCATCAATATAAGCCTGCAACCTCCTAGCCTTGATTGACAATAAACATGATCTAGACCAGGCTAAATAAGTACTGCTTCCCTCAAGTTTGACTGAACTAATTTGAGAATAGGGATTGTCATTAATGGGATAATATTTCTCAATTTCCCTATGATCATCCTTAACATTTGCCATACCGGAACAGCCAAAAAAATATCAGAAACACAGCAGGGAGAAAATAACCCAGAAAAAGAACCTGTTCACGTGTGACCCGGAAACCAAGGACGTCGGCAGTCACCGGAAATTAGTGGGTCGGAGGCGGAACAGAGAGGCGAGCAGGTCGGAAGAAAAATGGCAGCAAAAAAGTGGCCGGAGGTGGTGTCACGCGCCTCACGCGCCGGCGAGTGGAGAACGGCCAGAAATTGACGACGGCGCGTGTGCTCTTGCACGGCTTCTGACGGCTCCGGAATTCTGGGCACAGGCCGATCTTGACCCGATCTATCTTCCTATGGGGGCGGTGTCGAAAAATAAGGGTTGAAACACGTCCTTCTAGACTCGCCGGAAAAGGAAGGGTGACCGAAAAAATAACTGCGGAAGGGAGTTAACTCGACCTTCGAAACGACAGTGGCTCTGATACCATGAAGATTTCTGAAACTCTAGATTTTCTTATTATCTCTAGGTTACATAAAAAATGATACAAAGACATATTTATAGGCATACAAGTAGACTAAAGGGAAATTTCTATTCTACCCTTAATTACAAAATTATATTACAAGATAGATTAACCAACATAAAGAAATATGTAAATAAAAGGTAATAAAAGCAAGCGTTACATAGGTTATCTCTTTCATTGCTTCCTTCCTTTTACCTTTCTAATTAGAACCAATGATGCCTAATCCTTTCTTATCCTTCTAACCCTTAGTAGCTATAGCAGTTTGAGGACCTTAGGAATTCTTGCCTAAACTAGCACTAAGTAGAAAATTCATCCTCTTCATCACATTAACCAATTAAGGGCATTTTGTAAAACTACTCTCACCTTTTTCATCACCGATGGCAGATATATGAAACCCACCGAAAGGTTATTTAGCTATCTCATGCACAAACACTTGATTCTCTTTTATAGCTTTAATTGTGACTACCTAACTATCATGAGGGATCTTGATCATCTATTTCAGTGTAGATGGCCCTTCACCTAGCTTATGGAACCAAGGTCTTCCTAATAAGATAGAGAAATTAGCTGGAATAGGTAGCACTATAGATTTAGCTTTTATTTTAATAGGCCATATCTTCACCACAGCCTTGAAGGTCCTAACAACTTATCTTATAAAGTTGTCATAGGTAAAGATAGTCAAGTCAGACTTATTCAACATATTCTCATTCAACCCAGAAGTCAAAATTGCCACCAAAAGACAAACATTGATAGAAGGCCCATCGTCCACCATCACACATGATGTGTGCTTCCCATTTACCTGGGCCTTGATGTATAGAGGACGACTATGATTTTTCCTTTAGTAGGCAAGTCCACATCAGAATACACAAAATCCTTTCCTATTTCCCTTTAACCAAATCCAGTAGCTCAGAAGGTGATATAGTAGTAGTGAAAGTAGACTCACTAAGGGCTTTAACTAGCTTTTTATCTATGTAAGGGGGATTATCTCGGTAGATCCCAAATAGATATATGTGCTTTTTTCTTCTTTATCTATTGGATTATCTAATCATCCTTAACCTCCTTTTCATAGGTACAGTAGTAGGAATTGTTTGCCTTTCAACCTTCAAGGTCACTCTCTCACTCCTTATAACTGCTTTAACCTTCTTCTCTTCTCTTATTTCTTATTTGCTTTCACTGACTTCACTAGCTAAACTTCAAATATCAATAGGCACCAAAACCCTTTCATCCTTACTTTTTATAGGGGTATCCTAACAATCAATCATCAAAATTGGCTTTATAGCTTTAGGGGTGGAACAAGTAATGCCCATGTATGCATTCCCATATAGGTCGCTCATGACATACCACTTATGTAGGCTGGACGTAATCATAAATATAAAAGGTGGGATAGCATTGTAACCTCCTTTCTTTTTCTTATCTCTCTTTTTAAGATTTGAAATCTGCTTGATATCTATTAGATCCTAAATTTTACTCCTCAAGTAACAACAATAATTGATCATATACCTAGTATGCTGAAGGTATGTATAGTACCATCTTCCCTATGATATGATAGGGCAACCTTTGACTTTTTATAAGCCATGGGGCAATGGTTGAAACTTCCTTTCTTTGCTCAGCCTATCCAATACTCAAGATAGCAACTTACCCAAGTTATAGTAATAACTCTGACTAGCCTCTATAGTGGATATTTCTGCAGTCTTTCTAATTTTGTTCGATCAATTATTGTTCTCTATTGCCTTATTATTACCGAAGTTCCTCTTTGCATTTTTTTGTTTTCCCTTCTGGCTAAATACTCACCCTCACCTTCTATGGCTATATCCTTCAATAACTTTAAATCCTTTAAACCTTTCATCTTCAAATTATCTCTCAGGTACAAGCTTGTATTTCTAATGAATAACTTGATTTGACCAGCCGTTTCAGGCTTTCTGTTCATCTCCATTACCTTATTCTTCGACTTGGTGAGGTATTTATGGAAATATTCATCATATTTTTACTAAAGCAACTTGAGGTCCTTCAAGGTAACATCCATCCTAGTGCTATAATCATACTACTTAAGGAATTCTTTAATTAAAAAATTCCAATCTTCTTTGGTACATCTATCTAGCTTATGGTACCAATTTATTATAGGTCCAGTCAAACTCGAGCAAAAATATTCTACCTTTTACTTTTTGTATAAGGCAATCCACTTTATGATCAACGTATATTATTTAACATGAATCGATGGGTCTAACATGCCATCAAACCTCGGCAAATCAGTCATCTTAAATCTTTCGGGCAATGTTTCATGTCCATTCAAATCCTTATCTTCAGGGTTCATTCCTCTACTAGCATATAATAGCCTGGATATAGCCTCAGTCTTTTCCTCCATCTTTTTGAAGGTTGGATCCTCAGCACTAGGACCTATATTCCTCATGTTCATAACTAGAGGGATATATTCTTCATATTCCTATTCTGTGAAGTCACCCTCGGGATCATTCCTCTTTTCTCTTCTAGATGGTCTCAAAGCATAGTAGCATCAGCTGCGGCAACATTCCCAATATATGTTAGCTCTGCTGTCTTGTAAGCAGGTGCTATAAGCTAAGTTTTAATGTTAGGTGCTACAAAAGACACCATCCCACCAATTTATAGTCATGAGCCTCTCCTTAATCCTATCTAATCTTCGATCCAGATCATTCGACACTATTGAAAGCCCAGAAGGGGTAACATTCGACCTTTCTTGTTACTTCCTAATCCACTAACCATGCATAATCATCAATCATCATGGGGTAAAGGTCAGATAGAAATAATAATAATAATGATAATAATAATAATAATAATAATAATAATAATAATAAGATAGACCATAAATTACATGCCTCAATAAAATATTCAAGCTTATGGATAAATAACCATAACATAAGTGGCCTTCAAATATCCTAAAATCCTCAAGGCAACTGCATCATACCCGATCCTCTGGAGCTTATCTTGAAACCTACACGAATAAATACACCCGTGCTAAGCTATAAAGCTTAGTGGAAAAACAAAACTCTATGGATAATCCCTTATAATTAGAGTATATGAAAAACTTTCACCATATCACAGAAAAACATATGAGTCTATCATAGTGGTTATATCCCAGTGAAAATCAAGGAGGAGTCTTCAATCCTTACTAATGAATACCATGTTTTCAATAATTTAATGCATTATGTGACTTATCTCTTTTCCTAAAAGATTAGCCATTCATCACTTTCGCCATCATCTTATCCTTTTCTTTTCTTACATTAGTATAAATCATGCATCTTATAATCCTTTTATTTATGAGTCTAGACATCATAGTTATTCATAGTACAAGATTTCCACTTAATGCATTAAATCAAATTATTCACATAAGATAGGCATTTGACATTAAGTTATAGTATAAGGGCGTACTTAAGTCATATAGCATCTACAAGTATTCCTGGTAGGCATAATTACTTCACATGTGACATACAATTCTCATAATATATTCATAAAATTTACATCATTCATGTTATATTAGCATGGTAACCTAATTCTCTTACAATCATTATTCTATGTCATGCATTGCACTTAGTTAAATGAATGTTATCCTTATGCCTACATGTGTATAAAAATTTATATATAAGTAAACTAACTGATGAAGTTGCATGTGATCACAAGGAACAAGCATTACATACCATGATTATGAGACAAAGTCTCGATGTCACATGTATGCAATTTATAAATAGAGTACATGAAACTTAGTGAACATGTTATAGTTCATGTACTTCTAGTACAATATTATACTCTTTAGGGTCCATATTTTCTGTGGAATCCCATCGGTGGAACCAACTCACACCGGCACTCATACCCCACCTTCCTTAATTGATGTGAGACATCTCAATCATGTATTACAAAGCATGACATTCCATTTCATAAAAATAGTTTATAGTCGAAAGGAATTTAAGACAATCAAACAATAGGTCATTCCTCATGCTTACATCACATAAATGGAGCAATTAATGCATGTTTTACTTTATCTTGTGTATATTTTATCATCTTTAATAGCCTGCCTAAGTACTAGTTCAAAAGGTGGATAATAGGAGAAATAGATACCCAAAGGTATCAAACTATAGATATCCGAAAATATCAAACAATGGATCCAAACGGGGTCAAACAACGGTTCTAGCAAGGAACAAACTATGGACCCAAACGGGATCAAATAATGGTTCCATTAAGGAACAAGACTCAAACGGGGTCAATTATGGCAGTTGTAACTGTATCCCTTTAGGCATGCCTATCTAATCCACAACTGAACTAAGACCCGCAAGCTTTCCCATTCTTAAGCATATTTCAATTCAACATATCTTTCTTTACTTAATATAACATCCCTGGTTAAAACCATCATTCATATAAGAATGCACATTATTCTTATCATACTTCAATATTGAGCTCTAGGCTCCAATACACATGGATGCTATCATATAATCATATAGTTGCATGTTTATGCAAACAATAATAACATGAAATGTTTCGTAATTAGCGTTGAGCATGACAACATACACATATACATATATTTATGCAGCTTAAATCATAGCAATACATGCATTTATTACTCATACTTGTTCACATATTAAGATAAGCTACTCATCATATCATGCCCATATCAACTATACAATATATAGAACTTACATAACTCATGGATAGTTCTAGATGACATACCTTGTTGTTGCTTGCTATGAATAGTTTCCCTATTCTTACACTTATTCACATTAAGACATAAACACACACACACACACATATATATAGCAACACTCAAGCATTTATGATCCATATAATAAAATAAATAGGTTCTCTTATAGCTTAAGGTCACCACTTGTTCATATTTAATCCCTTGATTCACTTTCATGATTTACCATATTAGAAACCACAAGTGATATACTTTAACATAGTCGTATACACTTCAATCATCTTACTTGTATTTTTCATCTTATAGCATTTTATACTTAGGTAAGTTATGTGAGGCTATTTCATCTTAATCATTAGTACACTACTTGCAAACTTGTGGTTTTCATATTATGTCATTGGGTATGATTAAACAAGTAGGTTTTCTTACATCAAAGCTCATCATTAAATTCCTATTATGGATTAAAGCATAACCAAACTTCTATAGTTCCACCTTTGAGTGTCAATAAATATTCCATCTCTTTTAACTTAGTCATGCAAATTATAACTATCGTATTAATGTTACTAGATCATAACATGGTAATCTCTTGCCATTGGAAAGGAAGATTGATATATATATATATATATATATATATATATATATATATATATATATATATATATATATATATATATACGGTACTTGGGCAAAGCCAGTTACTTTGTTTGAGTTCCCACCGATACCAATTTCATAGGATACATTAAATAACATATACATGTTAGAGTCATTAAGTTACTTCTTATCGTCCTTAGTCATATGCTTATTATATTGTCTCTTACTCTTGTTAGTTATGTGTCTGAATGGCATCAAATAGACATTCTTAACACTCAAATTCAATTAATAGACCTTCCTGTAGTCACACATTTCTAAAATATATATATTTATTTTAAATATTAGCATTAAAATACTTTTAGAACTATAACATTTCATGGGTAGTCAATTAACATACCATTCATCACTTGTATGCCCAACCATTATCAATCTTTCCCATTACTAGCTTAATTCCTCTTTATTATATCATTATATTTATAAACATGGATATACAATATTGTACTCTTGGAGTGGAGAAGAACCATTGAAAATTTGAGTGTACAAGTGGCTGTACATGAGAATAGGAAAGGCCATAAGTGGCCATGCACTTCCATGAAGAAATGGATGAGTGGTTATGCATAACAATAAGGAAATCTATGCTTGGCCATGTACTTCAAGGGGCAAAATAATTGCATGGGGAAGAAAAACAATACTTGGCCATGTATTCCTAAAGGGAAAGAAGTGAGTGGCCATGTACATCAAAGGAGAAAATGCATGCTTGGTCGTGTATTCTCAAGGCAAAACAATGAGTGGCCGTGCAATCTAATGAATAAAAAAGTGAGTGGCCGTGCATGAACAAGGAGAAAATGGTGAGTGTATGTGCATGGGGAAGAAAAGAAGAAAACCCAGAATCTCGATTATGCATAACATGAATTTAAATCCCAAATCTTAGTTCTCCTTTTACTTATATGATCATTTTAGTTTTCAAATCATACCATACTTATCAAAGCTTACTAGATTTATTCTTTAGACTCATTAAGGAGGACACTTACTAGAAAAGAATAAAAAAACCTAAATCATTCACATGAATAGTACCAAAATTAATTCCCGTACCTGCCATTAAAGCTTCAAATCTTCCTTTAATCATCTTGATCTCACTCCAGCACCATTAATTTCTTTCATCTCCTTTGATGCTAAAACACCAAAACCCTAAGCTTCTTCTTCTTCTTCATCCCATCATCACACACATAGAGAGAGAGAGAGAGTCGTTCCCTTCAATCTCCTAGAATCCCAAATAAATGAGTGGGAAAAATATCTGCCCAAGAAAATTCCCACAATGCCCCTAAGCACAAATAAACTCCCATTATTTCAATTCCTTTCAACTTAACCCCAAGACTTCTAATTTAATTTCAATTACATACTTCCTTAAAATTACATCTTACCCATATCCAATTACATACATGCTGAAATTACCAAAATACCCCTCTTAGGACTTAACCTCGTTAATTGCAAAATAATCCAATTTTGCCTTAATTAACGGTAATCCTCCTTAATTAATTATAATCCAGTTAGGGCCATGATTGGGTCCTCACATTTCCCTTAGGAATGAAAACCTTATTATTGCATCATCAGTTGCTTTCTCAGTTTAATTTCCTTTGTCGATCTCATTCAATCCCTCATTTTCTATGTCCAAATATATTTCTTAACTGGTTTTTGAAAATTAACTTAAACCCCACTCAAAACTAACTTTCAAACCCAAATCAGAACCTGAATCTGATCTCAATAAATTGGATATAGATCTTCAGATTAGGTGCCCACCTGACCCTCTGGACCACCTATATAAGTCTATGATGGCCTCAAGAATCAGATGTTAGGAGGGATGCATGGTTAATGATGCATGAGCATGGCATATCCATGATCCATAAATGCAATGTATGATCTTATTAAAGATCAATCACAAATACACACAAGCATAATAATAGCCTTTCAACCTCATTAATCCCACATTAGAGGTCTTGTAGTCTCTTTTTTATGTGGACATAGCCCATACATCAATAGGGTACCCAAAGAACATATATGGTGCACGATGAAAAATCAACAGCATAACACCTCTTAATTGAAAGTGCAGGCATATAGGTTTTGACCGCTATGTATTTTAAAACTCAAATAGATTGAGCCAAGTCCATCGGGGTATGATAGCTTTTGACTGGTACCCTTATAATTTGTTTGAGTTTGGTTAATATATAAGGGTCTATATAGCATGCAAACATTATTATAGTTATATAACCTAAGGGAAGTTGCTATTGTCATTACATGGGCTTTGGTTAAGTGGTGATCAGATTTTAGGGCTACCCAAGCATGGTCTCTATCGATAGATCTAACTCATCATAAGCATAATGACCAATGGGTCAATATTTTATATACCATTTGGTATTGGACTTGGGCTGGTCGATCTCCTTGACACCTTCCTACATTAAGTGAATGTAAGGCATGCTTCAGGATAGCATCGAGGCTAAAAAGGGATGTCTAACTTAATTCTAAGGCTCTAAAATGAATGCAGGGAATGCAATTTAGAAAAGAAAAAGAATTAATTGAAAAAATCCAACTATAAAAAACTTAACCAAGATGCTTTTCAAAGCAAGGTCTCTTAAAGGTCCCCTAGTAGAGTTGCCACTATGACGTGTTCAAAGTCATAGACTCATCATTCAAGCTCACTTTTAAAGGCTTATTTTTAGGATCCAAAACCGGATTAGCCTCACTTAACTCATAAATTGGCTACTTCACAATAAAAAGGATCATGCCCAAATTATTGTTGATAGTCAACCCATAAAGGTATATACTCATAGGCCCCAAAAAGGTAGGTATTATGGAGTCGCCGCCTAACAGATGTTGGGGAATAAATCTCGATCTTTTGATGCCCAAGCAGAGATCGGTGTTTGGGATATCACTCTTATTAGGTATCTTGGTTAGGTGTTTATTTTATACTTGAATTTTATACCTTATCCCCTCTCCTTTCTTACACAAAACATTTCACGATAAAATTAAATAAACATCCCATTCATGTAAATAAGCGATAAAAAATAGTAAAATAAACTTATTAAATTGTTATAGAGGCAAATCATCTAATAGTAATAACAAAGGAGAAATATACATACATAAATCGGGGTATTTGTTGGGTTAGAAATGTTGGTTCCCTCACGCATATTTTACAAAAAAAAAATTATAGTACTATGCGAATTTTGGGCTAAAATTTTAGACATTGGTTCGAGCTTTAAAGAAAACCCAATTAACTTGATAAAAAAACATTTTAAGTGCCTTTTTTTTCTCTTTTAGCATGCATAAAAATCTCCTTTTTACTACCTATTACATCTTTAAAATAATGATACATCTAAAAAATATCAAATAAATGAATAAGCATAAGATAAATAATAACCAAATAAAACTAAAGAGAATAAATGAGCAAATAAAAAAATGGATGGCCAAGATAACCAAATGGGTTGAGCATACTGATCAACTAGGGAGCATAATTTCCCATACAAAAAATCATGTAAAACCCTCTAAGGATGAGGATATTTAAAACTAAAAAAAACTACACAAAAAACAAGTAAATTAGTACACAATAATATAATAAAAATAAATTGTAAACTTAACCGCACAAATAGAATGAAATTAAATGGAGGAAGACATCATGCAAAATCATAATCATATGAAATAATGCACAACTATCATGTAAATTGGATAAATGGAAAAATATACAAAATATAGCCATGGATGCCCAAAACTATGTAAGGGACACCCACCACTAAGTGAGGGATAGGACGAGAAGATGAGTCCAAGACATCCTATCTGTTGGCTAATAGATGGGACTTCGTCGTGCTATCCTCCCATCCGTTTCCTCTAGATAGCACAAGTTGCAAGTTTTTCATGGCTAAAATTCAAAAATCATGCAAAATATATCTTAAACTTAAAGCATGCAATTATAAGTCTCTAAATTGAGTGTATACGGTGCTATAACATCAAATCTCATACAAAACACCATAAAAGTCATCAATTTACAGAATCAAATAAATTTAATCAAAGCTTGAGCCACATAGCAATGGAGGAATCTAATTATCTAATCATACCTCTAACATGCTTTTTAATCCAGATTTATATCATGCCATGCCCTAATCATGTTAATCACTTAAATACAATATTTAAATATATTTAATAGCAGCAAGTAACCATATAACCACACATTGCAATTCTAGAGAGAGAAAATAAGAGAGAGCCTAAAATATTACCCTCAGGAAATATTTAAACTCTAAAATCCTGGTATTACAGATCTACAATTCAATTCATGTCCTTTATTTTTTAGAAAAACCAATAAAATTTGTGTGTGTTTATGTCTTGTGATCAAAGAATAATGTTAGAGCAATTAACTTTTAGATAGAGAAATTAATTTTTCTTTTTCCCTAAAATTTGCCTCTGTAAAACAACGTTCCCTTTAAAACCCTAGGGTTGTTGGGTTTTATACTTAGGTAAGAGTTAGAATTGGATTACAACTCCAACTTCCCAAATTTGGAGATAAATCTCCAAGAAAGCTGGATCAAAATCTCTTTAAACCATTATCTCTTTTTTTCAAATCCAGAAACGTGGAAATTCTAGAGTTTAAGCCATGGATGGGCACCCCTTAATGAAAGGTTGCCATTCTTCATCTCAGATTCCTAAAATCCTAAAAATATCCCTTATTTAGCTTATGCATGAGAGAAGGGGCCACAGATGGATGCCATTCAAGTGATAGATGGTTGTCTATCACCTTTAAGGCCCAAATCAAGGTTCATATTCTTCTTTTACAAAAATACTTGAAAACAATTGGAAAATCATGAAAATATTTGAGAAAGTACGAGAAATTCACAATCGGAGATTTGAGATCTGAACCTGCTATCAATAATATACTGGTTTCTCATCATCGGGTAACCTTGATCTAGGTTGATTTTTGTAACAATATCTATAAGGATGTCACAATGCATTCTTCTTGTCCTGTCCCTCCTTTTGTCAAGGCCGTTTGCCTCCTAGAGGCATCCATGCTTGATATTTTTGCTTGTTTTAAATTTGTTTTATCCTTTTTCATGTTTGCTTGTATCTTTTCTTTAATATTTATTTTTCAAATCATTTTTTGCAAATTTTTATGAATATTTTCACTTCTGCATGCATAACTATATTTTTAGTATAGTTATTTTGTGTCTTGTGTTGATTTGTTCTTTGCAATTTATTTCTTTTAAAATATTAATTGATTTGTTTTTGTTTATATTTTTGTGTGAGCAATTGATTTAATTTGCATTTGGAGTTTCCTCAAGGGATGATCATACTTTGGGAGTTATGCCCTCACTTGGTTTACACTTCCCCTTCATTTATTTTATTTTATTTTACATTTAGGGTTTTATTTATTTTAATTCCAGTTTTTATTAATTTTGATTGTATTTATTTTAAGGATAAAATAAGTAGTAATAAAATCATTTTTCTGCACGTAAAATGAAAATTTCACTTAAATCATTTTTACTAATTAATTGGATTTTCTCTAATAAATATGGACCAATATCCAGTTTTTAGCCTAAATTCACATAAGTAATAAAAGCTTTTTTTGTGAAATAAGCATGAGGGAACCAATATTCCTAACCCATAAATGCCCTAATTTATTTATGACTTTTATCTTTTTGGTTGGATGATTTGCCTATGTAATAATTTAACTAGGATCTTTTGATTTTTTTATTGCTTTTCTATATGATTAAGTGTTTATTTATTGTAATAGATCATGTGAGGCAGGCAAGTGGATTAATATCTAAAACTCGATTATAAAACAACAAATAACTGAGGTGCTAAGTAAGAGTAATGTCCCAAATACCGTTCTATGTTTGGACATCAAAAGGTTGAGATTCATTTTCCAACATTCTGTTGGGTGATGACTCTATGACACCTACCTCTTTGAGCCCATATTAGATGCCTTCATAGGTTGACCATCAAAAATAAATTAGCCTTAAACCGCTTTCTATTGTGATGTGATCAATTTATGAGTTATAATGTGCCACCCTATGCCCGAACTTAGGTCTGAACATCGGTGTGCAACTAATAATGGTGTCATATGGTAAATTGTATCAATTAATTCTTTACTAATGATAATTTATATTTTTAATTTGACATTTATTTTCAAATTTAACTTTAGTGTCAAATTTTACTGTAGACACCATAACACGAGACAACCTAGATTAAGATTACCTGATGATAAGAAAATAGCATACTGCTAACAACAGGTTCGGATGTCGAAGCTCCAATTGTGAATTTCTCACATTTTTCTCAAAGATTTTATGATTTTTCAATATGGTTTCAAGTTTTTTAGCAAAAGAACATGAAAACCCTATTTTTGCCTTCAGAGTTGACAGATGGTCATCTTTCACATGAAGGACACTTATCCCTGGCCTTTTCTCTACTATTGATAGTTTTGATTTTAATGTTTGTTTTCAGGATAATTTTATGTGTTTTAGTGTCTCATCTTACATGCTTTTATTCTTTTTAGTGTTAAGATGTTTTTCCTATGTTTATTTTAGTTATTTTGATAAATTTAAAGTTTTTGGGTGATTAATGGTATTAATTTGAATTTTGTGCAGAAAAATATGCTGGAGCACAGCTGAGACCAAAGTTTCCCAGTCATGTCCTATGCAGAAGTTCAAAACTCACCATTTCACCAAAGGTGGCGGCTGAGACAACCTAGTCACAGCCATGGCAAATACAGCCTGCGAAGATGTTTTGATCCAGAAGCTCACTGCATGTGAGATAAAATGTCCCAGCCGTGCCCAAAACAACCTACCACTCTGACATCTAATTATGTCTCGGCTACGAAAAATGTGTCCCAGCCATGTCTTACTGGATACCCATATAAAGGCTGCAAAATTATCTGTTTTGAAAAAAAGGAAAAAAAAAGAGAAAAGAAGTCTTTTTAGGGTTTCATTTGTAGGTTATTTTAGTAGATAAAAAATGCAGTTTTTTATTTTTGGAGAGGTTTCATACATAGTTTTATAGTTTTACTTGTAAAAATCACCCTTTTAGTTTAGTTTTACTTCAAAAATACAAAAATAGTTATAGTTTTAGTTACTTACTTCAAGATTACAACTTACAATCAAGGTGCGGTTTAGAGAAGAAGAAAAGAAGCTTCATTAACTTTAAATCTTCAGCTTCAAATGGGTTTTATAGTTTTTACTTTTACTTTATTTGTCTTTTACATTATGGATAGTGAGTAGTCCTTTTTGTTGCTTGGGGAGCTTTGAATCCCCTACTCACAATGTGATTATTGAACATATTTTGATTTTTACATGAATAAATTGTCTATTTCACCGTTACTTGTTTGCATCTCATGGTTTTTCAATCTATTAAGTTATCTTCCATGCATAGATGAATGGTTTTAATCATATATCTTTGATAGGTGTTGAACTTAGAGGATTGGAGGCTATGAATGACTTTGCTCATTTTTTCTATCATGAATGCTGTCTATTTTGGATGGCTCTGGAATGGGACTCTAGATGTGCAATATTTGTGATTTTAGAACTAGAGTGTGGAGTGAAATAGATGGGTTTTGGGTTGTGTGGATCCGGAATGGTAAAGCAAACCAAACTTAGGATGTTAGATCCGTGCGTAGGCTAGTTGTTGGGCTGCCTCCGGAATGGGACATTTAGCAACTAGAATAGCTGGCTCCGAAATGGGAAGCTTGGGTTAAGAGGGTTATCCTAAATTCGTTCATGTATACTTTTAGGTAAAATTAATTCACATTGGGTATGGGGTGGATGAGTGAACCTGAGCAACATTTTTCGCATATAGATTTTTACACTTGTTAATTTCCAGAATTTAATTTATACTTAATTTGCTACTCGTTAGATTTCATTTCTTGCCATTGCATATTTTAGTGTTTAAAATTTTCATTCTAGAAATTAGATAACTCTCAATCACAAACAATTAGGAATTATTTAGCATACATTTAATTTTTGCAGCTTGCACACACATAATCCCTTGGTTTCGATCTAATATACTTGCTAGGGTCGCAACAAGTTTTTGACACCATTGCCGGGGATTTGGCATTTTTAGTAAGATGTGATTATTACTTGTATGTGTTTTCTTTTTCTTAATTTATTTTTCTTGATTCTTTTCAGGTGATAGTGGTGTATGAATAGAGCAAGACGAGAGCAATTAACACCTTTTGATCCTAAAATCGAGAGGACCTTACATCTAAGAAGGAGAGCTAATAGAGATAATGAGATGGAGCACGATCCTCCTATTGATGAGTTTCCTCCCAATAATGAACAAGTGTCAAGGGCACATGAACAATTGCCAGAGGCACGAAGGGAAGAAGTGCCTAGGCAAAGAACTATAAGAGACTACGTTGTGCCCAGATGGAATGAAGACCATCGGACAATTGTATTGCCAAGAGGAGTACAATTTAAACTCAAACCAGCCACCATCACCATGGTACAGAGGAATCAGTTCTCTGGTTCGAAAGTAAAAGATCTAGCTCAACATATACATATATTTTTGGAAGTTAGTGATATGGTTCAAATTTCAAGTGTTAGTACGGATGAAGTAAGATTGAAGTTATTTTTATTCACTTTGATTGGCAAAGCAAGAAAGTGGCTACAAATGCTACCAAGCCAGTCAATATGGTCGTTGGATCAGCTGTAAGAGAAGTTCCTGATGAGATTTTTCCCTCCAACTAAGACTACAGGTATCTAAAATAGCATCATGAGTTTCCATCAAATGAATGAAGAACCCTTTCATGAGGCTTGGGAGAGGTTTAAGAGATTATTGAAAAGTTGTCCGCACCACGAGATAGCTGTCTACAAATTGATAACCATATTTTATATAGGAGTTATACCTCAAACAAGGTCATTATTGGATGCAGCATCAGCAGGGTCTTTCCTAAACAAGCTGCCCAAGGAAGCTTTTTCGTTGTTAGATGAGATGGTGGCAAATGACTCTCAATGGACTGACCCTAGATCAGTCCCAAGGAGGCAAGGGGTACATAATATAGATGAAGTAGCATTGTTGAAAGTGCAATTAGAAATGGTAAGGAAAGAGTTAAGTGGCTTAAAAGTGCAAAATATTGATATAGTTACTCAAGGTAGTTGACCGTGTGAAAGTGGGCAAGGTGTCCAAGAAGGCGGAGTTGTAGGAGATGTAAATGCATTAGGAGATTATAGAAGGCATGATCCTTACAGCAATTCATATAATCCGGGATGGAGAAATCACCCCAAATTCTCTTGGAAGGATGGAAATCAACATGCTTCATCTTCTCAACCACAAGTAAGAGCCTCTTACAACCCAAATACCTGCGATACTCAAAATCAGTCTCACTAACCTCAAGCCACCACTCACTACTAATCATCCTATCCACTTAACCACCATCAAGGGCAAAGCTATAACCAGTCCCAACCTCAACCATACCATACACCAGGATTTCAACAAAGACCACCTATACAAGAGAAAAAGCCACATCTTGAATACACCTTTAGTTCTTTCATAAGTAGTCAACAACAATTTATGGTGAGTCAATAATAATTTATGACCAGCCAAAAGGCAAGGTGAAAATCTCAAGAGCAATGGAACCAGAACCAAGATGCTTCAATAAGGAATTTGGAAACACAAATCGAACAATTAGCTGACTCCTTATCCACAAGACCACCTGGTGTTATCCAGTCTAATATTGATCAAAATCCAAAGGAAGAGGTGAAAACAATCACTTTGAGAAGCGGTAAAGAGCTATGTGGTGAGCATAAGAGTAATCAATCTTATTCTATTTTGGTAGAACCTACAATGCAGGTATGTGATTCTGAACCCAAAATTAACAAAGATGTGCAAGAGCCTATTGATAAAGGTAAGATTATTTTACCTAAAGAAGGAGATATTATAGATGAGTCATTGTTACCTTTCCCTACTGCAGCTAACAAGGCTAGAAAAAAATGATCAGTTAGCTAAGTTTTTGGATATGTTGAAGAAGTTGCACATAAATTTACCATTTGTTGATGCCTTACTTCATATCCCCAAGTATGCTAAGTTTTTAAAAGAGATATGCTCTAGCAAGAAGAAGTTAGAAGCAATAGGGACAATTCAATTATCAGAAAATTGTAATGCCATCCTAACCAACAAACCTCCTAAAAACTTAGAGGATCTTGGTAGTTTTACAATACCATATGAGTTTGGGGAAAATTTTGTTGGGAATGCCCTATATGATTTAGGTGCAAGCATCAATCTAATGCCTTATTCGCTTTGCAGGAAATTAAATTTGAAAAATCTCAAGGAAACAAAGATGTCGCTACAAATGGCAGATAAGTCCATCAAGAAACCCAAAGGGATCATTGAAGATTTGATGGTAAAGGTTGGAGAATTTCTTTTCCCAATAGACTTTGTGGTACTTGAAATGGAGGAAGACCAGAAAATCCCCCTGATAGTTGGAAGACCTTTCCTAAACACAGCAAAAGTGTTGATAGATGTGCATGGAAAGACAATCACTTTACACTTTAATGATGAGAAAATGATTTTCAATATGACCAACATGATAGAACACCCATCATACGAATTCTTAGAGTCGATTTGCTGTGTTTAAAATATTTTTTAGGGAGATGAAAGCAAGGTTTGAAGATGTTTTATTTGATGACACTCTAGGGAAATGGTTGATGCACACCAAGGAAGAGAAAGAATTAGTTGTTGGAAGCAAAAATAAGCTTACCAAATGTGTTGAAAGGAAGAAGCGGAAGGATCAAAATGCAATTTTTGAGGGAAAACTAAATCACTCTACTCAATGCATGCTTGTACAAGATAAAAAACAACTAGCTAGGGCAGTGCGATACAAGCCCTTTGATGTTCCATGACCCATGAGAGCTATCAAAGTTGAGCTGGCAACTTGTTAAACCTAAAACTTTTTTTTACTTTTGAACTCAATTACTTTTCTTTTTAATTTGCCTTTAATTTATTGTAAGTTTAAATGTCTAGTGTTGTTAATTTTTGTCTAAAGAATGGTGATTAGTTGTGCTTTTTAGAGTGAAAAATTTTCAAGAATTTTGCTGAGGAGAGGGAGAAATTTAAGTATAATAGTGCAAATTTTTGCTGGTCGCGGCTGAGACATAGTAGCCCCAACTATGGAAACTTGATTAGGCATAATAAATGCACGGCTGAGATAAAATTGTCCCAATTATGGCCAATTCTGTGTTCATAAGGCATAATCGTGGAACTGCTTAGACATTTATGTTCCAACCATGCCCCAAAAGAGAGGGAATTTTTTTGAATAGCCTAGTGCACGGTCGAGACCAACTATCCCAGTTATGCAAATGTATTGCTTAAAGTCCAAAAAAGAGGCGCGACTGAGACCATAGTGTCCCAGCTGCGTCTATGTTAAAATGTAATTAGGGGAATTCATTATCCCATGGCTGAGACTGTACAGTCCCAGTCGTGGCTTGCTATTTACTTTCAAGTCCATAAGGGTAGCACGATTGAGACAATTTAGTACCAGTCGTGCCATTCACTATATCAAAATGGGGAGTTTTACTTTTATACATGTCATGACTGAGACAAATGTGTCCCAGTTGTGCCTTTTAGTGTTCCCATCGTGGCCATCTATAAATAACCCGACCAATTGCAACCCCTTTGGTGCTTCTTTTTCAGTTTTCTCTATGCCTCTCTTCAAATTTTTAGCCATCATCTCCCATTTCCTCTCATTTTTGTTGCATTCTCTACTCACTCTCTTCAAGATTCAAGTAAGTCACCCTCTCTCTTCTCTCTGTTTTAATTTAACACTTATTTTTCTTTAAGTTTAAGTTTGATTTTTTCTTAGTTATATTTCTCCATGTTCTGCATTTTTTTCTTTGCATTTTGTGTTTCCATCTTCAAGTTCTTACTTCTTTAACTTTGATTCTAGGCTTGGTTATGATTTTTGGCTTATAATCTGTTAGTTTCATGCATGAAGGTTGTGTTATTTGTTGTTTTTGTTGCCGAACGAATCATGCCCACCTCATGTCTGATGAAATGCCAAAGAGAAGTAAGATAGTGATTTTCCTTTAGTTATTTTATTGCATGCCTTTTATTTGCCTAACACTCATGCCTTAAGGAGCATTTGACATATTTTTTTATGCTTAAAGAATGGTAGAAAAGGCCAATTTAGGTGTTTGGAAAATAGATGTTTTAGGGCTATTTTGTTAACTTGTTGTTATCCCGATGTTTTTGTTCGTGAATCTAGTTAATTTCATGCATGTTTTTGTTTAATCTATAAAAGTTATACTTTGTTAATGGTCATTTGTATGGTTAAGCATGGTAGTTCTATTTTATTCCCATCTTTTGTCTGTATTTTGGTTCAAGCATGCTTTTGAATCGTGCATTTATGTTTGCATATGCTTGTTCATCATGTTTTTGACGTGTTGTTTGTTTTTATGCTTGTTAGTAACATATGTTCCTTTGTAGTTGCTACTTACAATCTACTTATATAAGTTTTGTTGTTCAAGTGCATTATTTTGTCCTAAATTTTTTTTAGTGCTTATATTTTGTGTTGTTGTTTTACGACTCTAGTTTGCTAATCAAATTTCTTTCATGTTTGTCATATTTTTGTAGCTTTTATCTTGGTTGTTTGATTTTAGTTGTGGTTTTTATCTTTAGTGTTTAAGTTTAATTTTAGTTAAGTAGCTTCTAGTATGATTTTCTTTTTATTGTTTTTTGTTTAAATCCTTCTCTGTTAGTAAGTTCATTGCATTCTGTGTTCCTTTAGTTTTGATTTAGAGTAGTTCTTTTTAATTCAAGTTCATTTACTATTTTATTATTTTTTTAAAATTTGGTTAGAATACTTGTGTTTGTCGAGTTGTTAATTACTTTTGTAGTTAGCCTGAGCTTGCCAGTTAATCCTGAATTGAGTCAATTTGAACTCAAAAGTTGAACTGCTTGTTTAGGTGATCTGAGTAGCCAGAGAGTAGTAGCATTGTTTAGTGAAGTTTTTCTTTTGAATTGATCTCCATTAATTATATACCATTCAATTTCTAACTTAATGAGCACAGTAAGCTAAGTTTTATGAAATTAAACCCAATGACTGAGGGCAATCGAGTGAAGAAATTCTGGAATAGCTAGAACCTTCCTCGTCACCCTTCAAAATGAATATTCAACTCAGGCAAGATTAAGATATGACCCGGACAACCTTTCTTTGGTAACCAATTTTCAAATTACTTTTGACCTACCCTTGGTAAATTTTGTTATTGTTAGCCCCTTTAAGTTCAATTGGTATGCTAAAAACGTACTATTTTTTTGCAGTGCACTAATGCTGAACCATATAACCTAAATGCCTTTATCTTTCCCATTTTGGAATTGACCACTCTAAGTTGGGTAATGAAAATTGCATATTAGGTTTGATTTATTGGTTGCTTGTTAATCAAGAAGTGAGGGGAAGTTGAAAAATTTTAAGGGTTGTGAGCTTAAATTTCTAAAAAATTTTAGGATATGGATGATAAGAATTAGTGCTTTTGGTGCTCCTCTTAGTAAGTGAATAAAAATTTCACTGAAAAAATCCAAAAAAAATAGGGATGGGCTGCAGGAATTCCATTTGATTCATACTGCAGAAAATAAGTGTAGGGTACCTAGCAGTTGAGGGAAGTATTAATTAGTTGAGCTAGGAGATTTTAGCTCTTACTCCCTGAGATTTTGAGAACTCATGTCCTGAAATTCATCTTTCCAGTTGATAGTAAGAATGCATAAATTTTGAAGAGTTATTTTTCTTAAGAAAGTTAGGTGGTATTTGTTTTGGGTAGTGTAGCTAATTCTATCTTGCTGACTTTATCATTTTCTTTCTAAAGCCAATACCTTTACCCCATTACAACCTTATTATAAGCCTTGGTGATCCTGTTTTGTTCTGATTTGTTTAGTGGAGATGACCCTTGTGGTTTAGGTGCTAAAGGAGAAGCTTATGGCTATTTCGATTTTCAAGTGCGAAACCGGCATATTTTTTTTTTCTGTTGCTTGATTGTTGGAGTTCACTGGAAGTTTTTGGTTGTGAAAAGATACAAATCTATTTTGGCCTAGCACACACACAAGAAATTTTTTGGTATATATCAATTTGAGTCTTTTTTATTGAATTCTTCATCTGAGTGTCTTTTGCTAAGTGTTGCTAGGGTCTTTCTAAATTTGATTATTCTGAATTGGAGATTGAGTTTTCAAGATTATGGATGATTCATTTGCTCGAGGGCGAGCAAGGGGCTAAGTGTGGGGTAGTTGATAGTTTTGATTTTAATGTTTGTTTTTAGGATAATTTGTTTGTTTTAGTGTCTCATCTTGCATGTTTTTAGTGTTTTTAGTGTTAAGATGTTTTTCCTATATTTATTTTAGTTATTTTGATAAATTTAAAGTTTTTGAGTGATTAATGGTATTAATTTGAATTTTGTGCAGAAAAATATGCTAGAGCATGGCTGAGACAAAGTGTCCCAACTGTGTCCTATGTAGAAGTTCAAAACTCACCGTTTCACCAAAGGTCATGGCTGAGACAACCTAGTCACAGCAGTGGCAAATGCAGCCTACGAAGATGTTTTGATCCAAAAGCTCACTGCGGCTGAGACAAAATGTCCTAGTTGTGCCCAAAGCAACCTACCACTCTGTCATCATATGTCCTAGCTGAGACAAAAGTGTCCCAGCTATGTCTTACTGGATACCTCTATAAAAGTTGTTGAATTGTCTATTTAAAAAAAAAGGAAAAAAGTTGAAAAGAGGTCTTTCTAGGGTTTCGTTTATAGGTTATTTTGGTAGATAAAAAACACAGTTTTTCATTTTTGGAGAGGTTTTCATACATAGTTTTATATTTTTACTTGTAAAAATCACTCTTTTAGTTTAGTTTTACTTCAAAAACACAAAAATAGTCATAGTTTTAGTTATTTACTTCAAGATTACAGCTTACAATCAAGATGAGATTTGGAGAAGAAGAAAAAGAGCTTTATCAACTTTAAATCTTCAGCTTCATATGGGTTTTATAGTTCTTACTTTTACTTTATTTGTCTTTTACGTTATGGATAGTGAGTAGTCCTTTTTATTGCTTGAGGAGCTTTGAATCCCCTACTCACAATGTGAATATTGAACATATTTTGATTTTTACATGAATGAATAGTCTATTTCACTGTTACTTATTTGTATCTCATGGTTTTTCAATCTATTAAGTTATCTTCCAAGCATGGATGAATAGTTTTTTATCATATATCTTTGATGGGTATTGAGCTTAGTGGATTGGATGTTGTAAATGATTTTGCTCAGTTTTTCTATCATGAATGCTATCTATTTTGGATGGCTCCATAATAAGACTCTAAATGTGCAGTATTTGTGATTTTGGGACTAGAGTATGGAGTGAAATATATGGGTTTTGAGTTGTTTGGCTCCGAAATGGGAAAGCAAACCAAACTTAGGATGTTAGACCCATGCGTAGGCTAGTTATTAGGCTGGCTCTGGAATGGGATGTTTACCAACTAGAATAGTTGGCTCTGGAATGGGATGCTTAGGTTAAGAGGGTTATCCCGGATTCGTTCATGTATACTTTTAGGTAAAATTAATTCACATTAGGTATAGGGTGGATGAGTGAACATGAGAAACGTTTTTTCGCATATAGATTTTTACACTTGCTAATTTCCAGAATTTAATTCATACTTAATTTACTGCTCGTTAGATTTAATTTCTTGCCATTGCATATTTTAGTGTTTAAAATTTTCATTTTAAAAATTAGATAACTCTCAATCACAAACAATTAGGAATTCTTTAGCATTCATTAAATTTTCACAGCTTGCACATACATAATCCCTTAGGTTCGATATTTAAGGGTCCTAACTATAGCCCACTTTATTACTTGTTGGTCTAGTGTACTTGTTAGGGTCGCAATAGCTGTCCATGTCAAATTAGGGATATTTTGGTTATTTTAGGATTTTCACTCGAAGGATACCAGTTTATGGGTCTTTTACCATATTTCCCATGTTTCTAGAAATTTAAAAATGCAAAGATATGTTTTAAGGAATTTTATTCGGATTTTATAAGGAAATAACTCCATATTTCCTAAGGTAAAGTTGCAATTAGACTCCAATTCTACCTTAGGTATAAAAGCAAATATTTTTAGGGTTTCCAGGGGGACTCATTTTGGAATATAGGGGGAAAATCTTAGAGAAGAAGAAAAGATAATTTCTCTCTCTCTAAGAAGAAAGAAACTCCTTTAACAATATTTTGACCCAAACACACACGCATAATAGATAATCATTCGATTTTCTGAAAAACAAAAAGCACTATCGGAATGAAGATCTGGACTATAAGGAAACTAAAGTCGGAATATCTCCTAAGGGTAATATTTTAGGCTTTTCTTTTTTACTTTCTCTCTCTAGAAATATTTCCATACATAATCACATTAATGGTTATTAAAATAATTATGTTTAAATATTATGTTTAATTGATTTACATGTTTAAAGTATGATGAGATACAAATCTGGATTAGTATATATGTTAATGGCATGATTAGATAAAAAGGTTCCCTCCATTGTTGTATAATTGTAAGCCTTGTTTTCATTATATAATTCTAGAATTTAATAAGTTTTAGCATGTTTTATGCATCATTTAAGGCTATAACAATGTTTTGGCATGTGCTAGGACCTAATAATTGCATATTTGGGGTTAAGTATGATTTTGAATGATTTTTTATGCTTCCATTATATTTTGCTCTATCCATCGAGTGATAGACAAAAAGAAGACTTGATAAATGCCCGTTTCTTAGTATAAATCCTCCTCTAGCTGTGTAACCCTTCCAAAGGCATCCATGGTTGGTTTTTAGGAATTTTTAACATATGTTTCATGCATGTTATGGTATTGGCATTTTCTTATTTGATTTCCTTAATATTTATGCATCATTTTGTATGATATTGATTTTCTGTATATAATTTTCTTTTGTAATGTTTTAAATAGTTATCTTTTCAATATTTTTGTTATTTATTTGTATAATGCTAATTTATTTTTTCTTTTTGGATTTTTGTGAGTATGTAAATTCTTTCACTTTCGAGGGTTTTATGATGGTTTTTGCATTGGAAATCGTGCTCCTAATTGGATGATCACCATCAGCCATTCAGTTACTTTACTTAACCATTCCATCTATTATCTTATTTATTTATTATTTGGTTTATCATTTTTATTTGTTTATTATTTTTTTTGTTATTTTTTTTATTTATTTTGGTAATTTTTGATGTATTTTATTTTGTTGGACAATTTTCTTCTGTAATAGTTTAAGTAGTTGAAATTTATTTATTAATTTTTTAGCACTTTTATTGTTTACTCGGGATGTTTATTTAATTTTATTATTTTGTATTGTGTGAGAGAGGAGAGTGGATTAAATTTAAAACTCAATTATAAAATAACGTTGAACCAAAATGCCTAATAAGAGTGATATCCTGAACACCAATCTCTATTTAAGCATCAAAAATTCGAGAATCATTTTCCAATATTTTGTTAGGTGGCAACTCCATGACACCTACCTCTTTTTGGCCCATTAGTAGATGCCTTCATGCGTTGAATACCAACAATAATTTGGGTTTAATGCCTTTTTATTACAAAGTAGCCAATTAATGAGTTAAAGTAAGCCTCATTCGATCTTAGACACTAAAAGTGGACCTTCAAGAGCGAACTCAGAAATGACCAATGACTTCGATACGCATCATAGTGGTGACTCCACTGGGGACCAAAGAGACTTTGCTCTTAAAAGTGTTTTGGTTAAGTTTTTTATAATTTTATTTTGTTACTAATCTTATCTCTTTTCTAAATTGCATTTCTTGCATTCATATTAGTGCCTTAGAATTATGTTAGGCATCCCTTTTTATCCTCGGTTCTATCTTGAAACATGCCTTACGGTCATTCAATGTAGGGATATGCCAAAAAGATCCACCAACCCAAGTCTAATACCAAATGGTATATTAAATGGTGATTCATCGATTGTTATGCTCACGATGAGCTAGATCTATTGGCAGGTACCATACTTAGGTAACTTTAAAGTTCTATCACCCTTAACTCAAGGCTATGTAAAGATAATAGCAAATTCCCCAAGGTTGTATAACCATAACAAATTTTGCTTGCTATTTGGACCTTTATGTGTGGACAAAACTTAAATAAATTAGAAGGGTATCGGTTATAGGTTGTCATATCCCAGCAGGCCTAACCTGATCTATATGAGTTAAGTCAAAATATATAATGGTAAAAACCCATATGACTACACGTTCAATTAGAGAGGTTATGCTACCAATTTTCACCATGCATCATGCTCGTCCATTGGGTACCTTATTGACCCATGGGTTAAGCCTACCTAAGAAAGAGGTTGTATGAACTCCTATATGGGAGTAATAAGGCTGGAAGCTTTATCTATGCTTATGTGTGATTGTGATTGATGTATAACGAATGCATTTATTGCATACATGCATCATGTATATATCGTGATCATGCATCATTTGTCATGCACCATCCGTAACATTTGATCTTTGCAGCCATCATAAATCCATCTGGATCATCCAAAGGGTCATATGGTGATTTTGTTTAAAGACCAACATTTATGCTATTAGGGTCAGACTCAAGTCTAGAGTTGGTTTTAGAGGTCAGTTCAAAATTGAGTGTAAGTAGTTAGGGAACAAGTTTAGAAATGGAAGAGGAACAAATGAATGAAATTGGAAGAGTTACTAAGGAAACTGAGAGGTTGCCCTCTTTAAGAGAAAGGCTAATTTCATCTATTGTTGGGACCTCAATGATGAGGGATGAGTTGGATAGAAGGCTAGATAGGCATCTCCAAGAGTTTAAGGAAAGGATGTTGGCTATGATTGACAAAATGTGGTTCTATGACACCAAACCCTAGAACTCGACCTGTAGTACTCGTTCGTGAGATAGTGGAGCTTACCCATATTGAGGATACTACCATAGCAGATGTTGTTATATCTCAATATCCACTAAGGAGAGATATGAGACATGGTCCTGAAAATGATTGTATTAAGGAAAAAGATAAAGACTACATCCCGCTATGATGAATGTGAGGTCCTAGTACTGAGGATCCAGTCTTCAAGAAAATGGAGAAAGCTGAAGCTATGTCTAGGCTGCTATTTGCTAGTAAGGGTGTAATGCCCTTACATTTGCATTTGATATGCATAGCATGATCTAGAGCATGAATAGTTATCCTAGGATAATTTTTGCAATGATTGGAGTTGAATAGGAAAAAAAAATTAAAAGTGTGTAAAGGTTAAACGTGCTCGGACTAGGAAAATTCAAAGATGGGTGATCTAACAGGTAGTTTGAACTAACATTAGATTCTAAAAATAGGGGTTAAATAGAGTCCGATCGTATAATTCGAGAAGAAATAAAGCGTAAATGGACCCTTAAAATAGATAGAGAAGTTTTTACTCCGTACCGTAGAAAGGGTTAACCCTAAGTTTGACAAGACTCAAAAATATTTTATAGATCTCCAAAAATTATTTTGATCACATAAACTTGTTAGAAATAACATAAAAGAGTTATTCAAAGTGAAAAATAAATTTTCTAATAGCTTTTAAATTTTAGATCTCAGACCGGCTGACTTTATCATCGAAGTCATAAGTATATCGAAACAATATTAGAATGGACTAAAATTTTAATCACGTGCTACTACATATGTTAGTGCATGTAGAGCAAAATTTCAAATCATTCTAACAACTGAAATATTATTTTCAAAAAGAATGGTAAAAAAACGAGGCTAGATTAATTAATGGGCCTAAATAGCATATTTTAACAATTAAAGGACATGGATTTTATTAAAATTAAGCCATGATCATCCAAAAGTGTAGGGACCAAGGAAATGGTGACAAGTGGCTTAAAAATAAGCAATTAGATCACATAGTAAATGATCAAATCTTGGCCCTCTATTTTACACAATAAAAGACAAAATAGAATAATGGAGAAACATCTCCAAATCTCCTAAAAAATTTGCATTTCTCTTGCAAAATCCGAACCTAGGTATTTTTGGGAAATTCTTGATCTTTTCTTCATTTCTTCTTCCTTCCACCAAATATCAAACCCAAATTTCACCAAAATACACTAAAAATATCCTATTTAATCTAGAGAGAAAGTTATAGGAAGAAGGAGCTTAGAAACCAAGAATTTAAAGTGAGAAAAAGGTAACCTAATTTAGGGAAATCATGATGTTTTGGTAGAATTGGTTGGGAATTTTTATATAGACATGTAGAGCATGAGTAGGAGAGTTAATTAGTAGCTTTTATTTGATCAAATTCATGCCATAAACTTATAATTTTTCTCTCTCTAAATTTGGCCTAAAGAAGAACAATAAGAAAATGAGAAATCCAAGGAAGGCAAAGGTAAGAAGAAAGAAGAATAGAGGATTTCCAAGTTATTTAAAGGTTAATGGATACAAATTACATATTATTTCATCTATTTTATTGGATTTAAACTAGAATTTATATTATGTAACTAAACATAATTGAGTAAAATTATAAAATAAATTAGTGTAAGTTAATAATATGATGAATAATCATGATATGAACATAAACAAGTGAAGAAATTACCTTGAAAGTTATGGAACTTAGGATGTTCGAATTATATACCTTATGATATGAACACAAATAAGTGAAGGAATGCAAGTCATAATATTGATAACATAATGTAATTAATATGAATAACAGTGTAAAAATATAAATTAGTATGGAAATTATCATTGCCCTTAGTATTCAGTGGTTAATCCAGAATTTTAGGATATAATGGCTAGCTATAGGGATACACATATCGCAATGCCACCATGAGTTTACTGTAATTTTACCATGAGATATAATTGTGATGTGCATTGGGATTTAGCCAGCTTATTATCTTGTACATTGGAGTATTTGGTATCGCATCATCATTCGTGGTCCCTCCAACTCATTAGAATGATCGGAGTTATTATCTCACTTATCCAGTTTGAGAATTTTCACTGGTTACTACTAGGGGCAAAATCCTAATTTTACAAAACAAATAGGGATTAAAAGGTAAATATAACATAAATAATATTATATATGTGAATAAATATGAAATAATATGAAAGATAGAGTTAATATGACCAAAGAGGGTAAAATAGTAATTATGCGATAAACTAGGGTTAAAATGGTAATCGGTTACTCAAAGTATGATTAAGGAGATAAGGTTTGTCAAATAGAAAAAAAAGGGCAAAATCATAAATATTAAAAAGTTTGGGATTAAAATATAATTTGCAACTTCAAGAGTAAATGCAGGGACTAAAATGCAATTTAAGAATCAAAGAAAAAAAATTAAAGTCAAAGGGGGTTAAAATAATCAAAATTGGAGTTAATTAGGATAAAATATAGTAAAAAGAAAATTTGGGGGACTTAAATGAAATTTTCCACTTAATAAGGTATAAATGAAATTAGACAAGAATAATATAATAATATGCATTAGAGAAATTAAAAATGAATTATGAAATTAAAAGAGAAAATTATGAATTTATTTAGTTAAAAATATTGTTTAGGGATAATTTGGTAATTTTACTTAAATTATGTTAGCAGATAAAATTTTATGTAGTTGTATCCACTATTAGGCAACAATGTTGCTTAGCGCATGGTTTGTTTTGACTGCACACGGGAACAAGTAAATTAAAGCCATGAGAAGGAAGGCAAGGTGGCTTGTACATGTGAAGTTTTTGGAACGTGGTTTATGTAATTGTATGTATAGAAATATCAAAAGACTTGTTATGTGAATATAATGTGGCATGCAATGGTACTAATTATAATGAATTTGATAACTTATGTATGTAATATATTATGTGTTGTATGACTGTGTTGCATATTGAATTTTAGAAGTATTGTGATTGTATTTGGAGTATTAGAGGTGGAAAAGATCATTTGGGAGTGTTATTTTTGCCAATTGTAGGTTTGGGTAGAATGATTTATAAGCCGTTATGCTGCAGAAATTTATTTTAAGTGAAAAGAAATTTAGCGGTGGTGAATTAAATTTGAAAAAGAATGGAGTGGTAACTGTGGGTCAATTAACAATTAATCCAATAATTTAATTAGGGCAAGTAATTATGCAAGACTACTAATATTATATTACCATGTATGAAAATATGTATAAATAGTCAAATATAATCTCGACTACTACAGCACACAGATGCATTCATAAAAGGTGTATAGCTTATTTGGCTTTTATGGTAGAAGTTAAAGAAGAAAAGTTAACAATCAGTGAGGTGTCCACAGTTCAAGACTTTCTTAATAATTTTCCTGATGACTTGCTAGGATTACCTTCCAAAAGGAAAGTTGAATTCACCATTGACTATACCCATTTCAATGGCTCTTTATTGCATGGTACCTACATAATTAAAGGAGTTGAAGGTCTAATTGCAGGAATTACTTGATAAAGGCTTCATTCGCCCTAGTGTATCATCCTAAGGAGAACCTATGTTATTTGTGAAGAAGAAAGATGGGTTACTCAGGCTGTGTATTGACTACTGGAAATTAAATAAAGTCACCATAAAGAATAGATACCTTTTCCCCAGGATTGATGGTTTATTTGATCAATTAAAGGGTGCAAGTGCATTCTCCAAAATTGACTTAAAGTTGGGATATCACCAGCTTCAGGTGAGAGGAATAGATATATCGAAGATTATTTTTTGCACTCAATATAGGCATTATGAGTTCTTGATCATGTCATTTGGCCTTATCAATGCAACAGTCATATTTATGGATTTGATGAATCTCATCTTCCATCCGTATTTGGATCAGTTTGTGGTGATATTCATTAATGATATTCTGGTGTACTCAAAAATCCCAGAAGAACATGATAAACATTTGAGGATAGTTTTGTAGGCCCTATGAGATAAAAAGTTGAATGCCAAGTTTAGTAAATGTAAATTTTGAACTCCATTTAATACATATTATCTCATCTAGTGGTAAAATGTAACTTCCCACCAAATCACCCATCCTAGTACTGTCTTGGGCTGTGCATGTTTAACACTTAAGCACTTATAAATTTTATGGTACTATACTACTGTAATCACACTAAAAATTATTCTAGGGTTACTGTTCATGCTCTAGAATATGCTGGTAATGTCAGATAAAATTTTAGGACATTAGATGTCATCAAGTGAAGAGCAACCCTGGATGGTCTATACAAGGCATCTGTTAAGAGATGCCCTAAATAAAATAGCCATAGACAGCCATCCCTCTATGATAAGCCATTGTTTGTTACCAGCTAAGACCAAAATTCAAGTCTTTTTAAGCTTTTCTTTAAAACTCCAAAAAATTATGCCAAACCCACAAAAATATTTTATAAACATGTCAAAATTAAGATCGAAACTTGAGATTCACATTTTCTGCCAGAAATATTAGTGATTCCTTATCATTGGGTAAACCTGATCTGGTTGCCTCAGATCACGATGTCTACACTAACCACATGCCATTGCAACTGAAAGAAGCTAGCTTGCAGTCCTTCAACCCTCGAAGCTTTCTAGGGTTTCTTGTCAAAAAGATTGAAGCACTTAAAATTTAAGCCTCTAAGCACAGTTGCATAATCCTTAATGAAGACATTAAAAAAAGAGCCTTTTTTTTCAAGTAAATTGAGGTCTTTAAACCCAACATTAATTCGAACAGATAATGCAAACCATTCAACAAGAGTTTTGCGAACTCCAAAATGATTCAAAGATTCCCTTCCTCTCACTAGCATTTATAATAGCAATACAATCACCCATGAGAAATCACGGCTTAGTAGTGGAGAAACTTATCTTTAAGAGATTGTGCTAAGGTGGAATTAGATGCATAGGGGCTAGATGGCCATAAACTACTATCAAAAAAGCAACAAGATTATCATTAGTCTTCAATTTGAGACGGATAAACTAGCTGTAATTAAAAATAACCCCTTTTAACCAAGTAAAATCCCACATAAGCCAAATGCCACTTAAGAAACCATATACCTCAAATTGATGACAATAAAAAAAAACCCAAATAAAAGCATAAGCTCTGCTACCATTGGTTCTTAGTTCTACAAGAGCCAAAAAATTAAGCTTCTAGCACTTGATCATCAATTTCAAAGATCTCAAAAATGGGGTGCTACTTGCTTTTGACAATTCCAAAAGATAAAAGGAATAAGTAAAGAAATAAGAGAAAGGGAAACCTAGTGATTTAATCACGTGGGTACGGGTCTAAACACCCTTCTTTTAACATATCATCATCCTCACCCATACTTTCACAATCAAAATCAAGTGCAATGTTTTCTTCATTCATCGATTGGTCCATATCACAAAAATGCTGGTTTATGGATTTTTTAGGTAGAAGAGCAACCAATTTCTATCTATTAGTAGGTTCCCCAACTAATTGAATGAAAGAAAAACCATTCTTAAAAGAAACTACCTTAAAGATGAGGGGTAAACTCCTAAAACCATGATCAATGTTTTCCTTAACCATAATATTGTGATTTTCACAGTTAAGAGAAGAAAGGGTGACAAATAACCCTTTCTTCAATCAGATGTTTATTAAGATATTCAAAGAAATCACCCAGATTGGACTTCTTAGCTTTAACATTATTCATATTATCATTGGACTCACCGTAGCATGGGCTTTAGAAAAAATAAATTAGACCTTCTCTTACCACCCCTTCCTCTAGACGTATAACCATAAGTTCCACATGGGATATCCTTACGTGATTTAACAAGAAGAGTTCAAGCCATTTGACTCCTCTAAAGCAATGGAATTTTCATAAATATCCACATTATTCCTATCATAATTATCTTCATCTTGATCAAAGAGAATTGAAAATTGAGAACCTTGTTGGTTAGAATCCTTAGTTTGATCTGAATTCTCTAAATTGCGCATGTTGTTACACTTTCATTTTTCAAAGATCATCCAAGGACCAAACTCATTTTTTCTAGTGGTAGGACTAGAATTACCTCCAGTAGATTTGGATGATAGGTCGTTCTAAGAATTAAGATTATCAAAAGGTTTATAAGGGTAGTAGCTATCAACATATCAATATTTTCCATAACTAAAACAAATATCAGGGAGATTCTCATATTCAACTCATTATATCTCACCATCCAGAAGAAATTTAGAAATTAATGGTGTTGGTAAACCAACTGAAACTTTTATTCAAGCAAATTAACTGGTTAAAATTCACTTGTGTTTAATCAACTTTGCAAAATGGACCAACTGTAGAACTAATAGCACCAACAACATTTTCTTAGTTGTAATGCAGAGGTAGCTTAGGCAAAGCAAACCTTGAATTCTGTCGTAACTAGCATTAACTAGCATTAGATAGATCCAGTCTTGTCGTAACTAGCATTAACTACCTTGAATTATGGACTCTAAGGCTAGACTAAAAGGTAACTCTATAATAACCTAAGGACCATCGAGCAGACCTCATGATCTATCACATTCCTTTGCAAATTGCACCAAAAAATAATCATGTCCAATATCAAGAAGTTTGGCACTAGATAGATCCCAAAGAATATCAAGTTTATTACAATAATCTTTATAGCATATGCTCCTCCCTAACAATTGACTATAAGAAAATATAAAAATTACGATGACCATTTCTAGACAGATTAGATTTATCTCGCTATTTACCAATGGAATTTACTTTTTTTAGTTAAAATCATAGACAAATATTATATTTTGCAACAGAAAAAATTATTTGTTACCTTTAATCATTAAAAAAGAGGTAAATATTATTGCCAAAATATGCCAACAAAATTTAGCAACATAATGTATTTTTTCATTGTAAAATATTGTGCCAATTGATGATGGAAAGATTTGCATTGAAATTTATTGACAGAATGTAACTTCCGTAGGAAAATTAATAGTGAACCTATAAATGCTCTTTGGTATTTTTTATAGAAAATATATTTTGTACAAAGTTACTCATTTCTGTCAGGAATTAGTTAATTATTACTAACGGAATATGTTTAAATCCATCTTTAAAATATAATTGTCAATGATAATGCATAATTCCATAGGAAATTTCTAGGGAAAAAGTATTCCCTATGGTATAATTTTTGTCCATCGGTAACTACAATATTTCCCAACGGTATTGTGTATTTCCATAGGGAATATTTTAAACTGAAAATTACCTATTGTAGTGTAATTGTCTATTGATAAATTGTATATTTTTTTATAGTGTTCTTTTTTCCGTATTGAATAATTTTATTACAGATGGTAATGTGTGTTTTTGTATGGAATTTTTGAGAGGAAAAAAAATTAAAACTCATTTCAATTAGGATTAAGGCATGCTTTTACTTTCTTCACAAATCCACTGTATTGAGAGAATAAGACAATTGTTTCACCATCGCTCATTGATCGCTAACAATGAATGCCTCTCCTTATCGGCATTAATCGTTGCTTCCCCATTCTAGTTAGTTGTGCTTTCTGATTTTTATTAAATCAAATCATACTTCGGTGCTTTTTCTCATCCTATTTTTTCTATTTTGAGTTGATAATTCCATTTGACTTGATAATCCGTATAAGACAGTGATGTTATCTCAAATTAGGGTATTATGTAAGCCTACCAAAAAGTCCAACACCTCAATTTTTTTACTTTAATTATTTATGGAAACTAATCAATCAAGTACCCCTTTTAAATGAGTTGGATCCGGTCAATCATTTATCTTAATACACACAATTACTCTTACTCACATATATTAATTAATTGTTTTTGTAATTAACACTTTTTTCACACATTTAAGAATATTTGGTAAGGAATAGATTTTATTCAAACAACAAGGAAATCAAACAATAAATCAAATGAAAAAATAAATGAGAAAACAAATGGATTTCATTGATTAATAGACTGGAAACAATATAGAAAATAAGTTCCAGGAAACTAGCTTCCCTCTTCACAAAACTGGAGCCCTGCTCTAGAGCAGCAAATCTTAAAGAACAAAAAGAAAGAATTTCCCGCTTCTATCCCTTTGCCTCTAATATAAAAGCAATAGAAAATAAAAAGCAAACCGTTACAATAGCAATCCAGCTAGGCATAATAAACTTTCCCCTTATTCTAACAAAAATAGTTCAGCAACAACTATATTGAATCTACTTTTGAGGTGCCCCCATTTGTTGTGGCGTCTTCCTATGAGTGTAAACCAACAATCTTTTAGGCCTATTTGCTATCTGGTCCATCAGCCCATCTTGAGTGTTTTCTTCTTTATCATTGTCACCCCTAGAAAAGAAGTCTTATCCTCAAGATTAAGCTGCGGATAGGTACTTTTCAAGATATACTCATCTTTCTATGTAGCATCTTCTACTTCCTTGGACTGCTATTGCACTAACCATTGTGATACATGTTTACCATCACTATAGACCATTCGGGTGGCTAATACTTTCTCTGGAATAGCCCCCTCTATCGGTTCCAACTCTAACTTGGCTGGTAGGTTGGAAGAGCTAGAATGGTTTCCAATAGCCTTTTTGAGCAATGAGATATGGAAAATAGGATGTACCTTAGAAGAGTCAGTGAGGTGCAACCTATAAGCTACTTTCCCTACCTTGGCTTTAATATGAAACGGCTTATAGTATTGAGCTGATAGCTTTAGATAGACCCTCCGAGTGACAATCTACTGCTTATGAGGCTTAAGCTTCAGGAAAACCTAATCCTCTAATTCAAGTTAGATATCTCGATGATGTTGGTCAACTTGTGCCTTCATCAGTTGCTGTGAAAGTAGAAGATGCTATTTGAGTTGTCTCAAGACTTCATCGTGATCCTGAAGTTATCTAGCCACTACTTTTACTTGGATTTCACTTGGGATATATTTTAGGATGGTCGGGGGTCATCTTCCATATACCAACTCAAAGGGGGTAACTCCTGTACTGACATAAAAAAAAGGTGTTATACCAATACTCAGCCCAAGATAGCCATTGACTCCAGTAGCGAGGTTGATCGGCTGCAAAACAACGAAGGTAAGTCTTTGGGCACTGGTTAATCACTTTGAATTGTTCATCCATCTTCGGAAGCTAAGAGGAAATAAAGTTGAGTTGCGTCCCTTATAGTTTAAACAACTTATTCTAGAACCCCTATTGCTAATGATCGACTTTGAAAACCCATACAGCCATACAATTTCCTTAACAAACAGGTCAGCTATTATCTGAGCAATGTAAGGATGTTTCAAGGCTATGAAGTGGTTGTATTTGGATAGCCTATCAACAATTACCATGACTGCATCATACCTTTTGGATTTTGATATCCCAATAATAAAATCCATAGAAAGGTCTTCCCAAACTGTCTATGGAATGGGTAAGGCCGTAGTAAACCAACTGGGCCAATGATGAAGCCTTAAACCATTGACAAATTGAGCAGCCCTTGATATAATCTTTAATTCACTGCACCATTTCTTTCTAGTGAAAATTTGTTGCAATTCTCTGAAAAGTTCAATAATAACCCGAATGCCCTCCCGTAACCGAATTATAGAATTCCTCTAACATGGCAAGGGTGATGTGGGTGAGATGGCTAACTTTCCTCCTCAATACAATACCCCTTGCTTATGTTCATACTTTGGCTTAGAGGTAGGATCGGCCTTAAGAGTTTGTTTTATAGCCAATAGTTGTAGATCCTGATTCAATTCTTCAAGCAAGTTACTACCATCCATCCATGTAGAGGAGAAGACAAATGTTGCATACTCTACATAATCTTGCTGTCTAGATATTGCGTCAGTGGCGCTGTTAAGTTTACCCGACTTGTAGCACACTTCAAACACGTATCCTATTAATTTAGCGAGCTAGTTTTGTTGATCCATAGTGGTGACCCGCTATTGCAGCAAGTACCGTAGGCTTTTTTGGTTGGTGAACATAATAAATTTATTTCTAAGCAAGTAAGGGCGCCAAAGTTAAATAGCTAAGGCCAAGGCCATCGACTCCTTCTCATACATTAATTTAGTGAGAATATGATCAGCTAGTGCCTTACTATAATAAGTAAGGGGTCTGCCTTCTTGCATCAAAATAGCCCCCAACCCCATGCCAGATGCATCACATTCTATATAAAAAGGTTTGGTGAAATCGAGAAGTGCAAGCAATGGTGTGGCTGTGAGTTTTTCCTTATGAACCTCAAAGGCATTTTGTGCTTTCATATTCCACTAGAACCTTTTTTTTTTGTCAATTCGATCAATGGCTTAACAATCTTCCTATAATCCTTAATGAATTCCTATAATACCCGGTCAAGCCTAAAAATCTCCGAATTCCCTTAACATTCTTCGGTAAGGGTTAATTTTGTAATACCTCGATCTTAGTTGGATCTACTGTCACTCCCACTTTCATTATATGGTGGCCCAAATAATCAACAAAGTCTAGCCTATAGAGCATTTCTTAGGATTAACCTTGAAGTCATTATTTTCCAGGCCTTTAAGGCAGTAGCCAGGTGTTGCAAGTGGTCTTCCTAAGTCTTGCTAAAAACCAAAATATCATAAAAAAAATACAAGGATAATATGCCGTAACCAATGGCAAAAATTGTTGTTTATCACACTTTGAAATGTAGACGAAGCAATAGTTAGCCCAAATGGCATTACCAAGAACTCATAATGCTCGTCATGAGTCTAGAAAGTCATTTTATGCTCATTCCCTTCCCGCATTTGGATCTGATAAAAATCAAATTTTAGGTTCAATTTTGTGAAAAACTTGGATTCATTTAATTCATCTAAAAGCTCCTTCACCACCAGTATTGGGTACTTATCAATAACTGTAAGTTTGTTGAGAGCCTTGTAATCGATGCATAATCTCCAAAAGTCACCTTTCTTTCGGACCAATAAAGCTAGGCTGGAGAATGGACTTTGTCTAGGATGAATTATCCCTTGCTCCAACATTCTTCCACCTATTTTTGTTGGTGTGGGTATCTATAAGGTCAGACATTAACTGCTTCACATTCCACAACAAGTCGTATGGCATGGTCATGCAAATGCCTAAACTGTAACCCGATCATTGGTTCAAAAACCATAGGGAAAAGGTTCATGATCTCTTCTATGTCTATTTTTTTATCAATGGAAAGACCCTACGTAGAGGCTGGTAGCAATGGGAGATGGTGACGATACATGTGTTTCAAAATTCCCTCACTTAGCCGAACCTATAATGCATCCATTTTGGAAAGGCTCCCCTCACTTTCAGCCAACTCAATCTGCTTGCTCCCATGTTCAAACTTCATCCACTTTTGCTCCCAATTGTAAGTCATGACACCAAGAGTTCTCAACCAATCAATTCCCAAAATAAAGTCAAGTGGCCCTAATTTAAACACTAATGCATCCAAATTTAACAAGAGTTCACCCAAACTCAAAGAAATGTCTTTGCATTTTTCTATGATTGGAACTCAATACCCATCCCCCAACTTGATATTAACAGGAGAAATAAAATCAATGTGCAAGTTCAGGGATCTTACCAGTTTATGGGAGATAAAATTATGGGAGGTACCTGAATCCATAAGCAGAACAATGGGTATTCCCTGAAGCATCCCCTGCAGCTTCATGGTTTTTGGCATCAAAGTTGGGTCTACTACTCCATAGAACATCTTAATGGAATTACACTCCCTTTCCTCTTCATCACCTTCCTCAGCCATCTCGGCAGCTGTGATTTCTTCTCCTAATTCTCTAGCCTCCAGATACAAGTCATTTTCATGGAAAGTGAGCCATAATTCTTATATATTACACTTGTGTTAAGGATTGTAGGTTTGGGCACACTTAAATCATAGCCCTAGCCTTCTCCTTTCTTCAATCTCTTTCAGGGATAGGTGGCGTAGCCCCTTATTTTGATTAGGAGGTGGTGCTTGGTTGTGGATTTGAAGAGATCAATTGGGAAGTGCTCTTTTGGGAGGTATTGGGCTTGGGTTAGTGTTTATGGTCTTTGGGTCTGGTTGGCCTAACTCTTTAGGGTTCATTGGGTTCAAATTGAGGGGAATAGCTTGAGTGACTTATGTGTTTCCCGTTGCCATGCCTCCTCTCTCTCTGGCCATCGGTCTACCTCCAAGCAGCCTAAAGGCTATCTCTGCATCTTGAGCAAGCTCCATGGCTTTTTTATAGGTTTACGACTTCTAGTATCTTACCCATCTCCCCGCCTCTTCTCGCAATCCACCCATAAAATACCTTAGGAATTAGGTTTCAGATGTCTTAGGGATGTAGCTAGTAATCACCTCAAGCTGGTTTATATACTCATTTATACTATCGATTTGAAATAACACCCTTAGTTCTTTATAGGGATTTTGGGTCCTCCATTTGCCAAATCATGCATTTAGTTTAAGGTTGAAATATTCCAATGTCATTAGTGGATTATCACGTAAGATTTGGGAAAACCATGTTATTACCGGTCCGATCATGCACATCTGTGTAAGTGTAAGTTTCATCTGTTATGGGGTTTGTTGGATGCTGAAATAAAGCTCAACTTTGGCAATCCAACTGTGGGGCTCTAGTCTGCTAAACTCGTATAATCTCACCTTGGGAAGAGCTATAGTTACAACCCCAAAATGGTTGGGTCTTATGCAGGAATCCAGTTGAGGTGCTGTGGGCTGTTCAAATTTAGAGTTGGAGTGAATGAAAGCTCGCTTGGGAGTTTCATCGCTCAAATCGTTGTCGTGGATAGTTTGCTGGTCTTTTTCTTCATCTTCTACGAGTTACTTTTCTATTTTCTTCGTCAATTTTGTATCCAAAGATTCAAACTTCTCTTCTACAAATTTTTGGAATGTGGTAACTTGGATTGCACCCAGAGTCTCTTCATGGGCATCGACTCTTTCTTGTAAATCTATTTTGGTTTGCAATCATGTCTTGGGTGGTTCATTCATCTTGTTGATTGTGGTGAGAATAACCTATGAAAGAGTGGTTTCCCACAAACGATGCCAATTTGATAAGGAACAGATTTTATGCAAACAACGAGGCAATCAAATAATAAATCAAATGGAAAAAATATATGAGAAGAGAAATGGATTTCATTGATTAATATACTGGAAACAAAACAAAAAATAAGTCCCAGAAATTAGCTTCCCTCTCCGCAAAAATGGCGCCCTACTCTAGAGCTGCAAATCTCAATGAATAAAAAGAAAGAATTCCCCCTTTATGCCCCTTCTGCCCCCAATATAAAAGCAATAGAAAATAAAAAGCTAACCGTTACAATAGAAGTCCAGCTAGGCATAACTAACTCTCCCCTTATTCTAATAAAAAATAGTCCAGCAATAACTATATTGAATCTACTCCTGAGGTGCCTTTGTTTGCTACGGCATCTTCCTATGAGTGTAAACCAAAAATCTTCTAGGCAGATTTGTTATCTGATCCATCAGCCCATCTTGAGTGTTTTCTTCTTCATCAATATTATTCACTCAACTCGTATGCATATATGATGTCCCTGTGATAATTATACATTAACAGAAAATTCCTTATGAGTGAGCTATGCACTTGGTATTCTCGAATTGGTTGGTTGGAGTTTCTATTTTAAATCTTGCATGTGTTGGTATTGTTGCCTTGAAATTGGTTGCATATAGTTTAATGGGACCTATATGCATTTTTATAAGGTGGTAGTGCTTCACCATGTACTGCCTGGATGTATGTGTGTGCCTATTTTATTTGTGTGTTTTGATCTGTTTGGCTGTGTTTGGATATATAGCTTCTGATTTTGGTTCTTTATCTGTACCGGGCATTTAATTTTGAAGAGATCTATTGGTGAGTCATTGGCATTCAAGTTTTAGGTCTTAACCATTTTAAGGAGATATATTGGTGAGGATGTTCTTTACATTTCTGTTTGTTGTTATTGTCATACTTTTCTGGCTTTGATGATTATTAATGCTTCTGCCTTACTAGTTTTCATCCTTTGATGGTTCTGCACTTTAGATATTATGCTTGCCTCATTTTTCACAATATATCCTACTTAATTCCTAATAGATATAGAATTTTGAATTTAAAATTCTTTTGTTGTCCAACACTCCTAAAAGAAAAGGTGAAATTTATGTAAAAAAAATACTCCAATTATATCAAATCAATTACGAAAACTGCCTTTTCTAATAACAATTATGTTTTGGCTAGTTATTCTATAGTTGTATTATCGTCTTATTTTATTTGTCTAGTTGTGGGCGTTTGCAAAATTTGATGTAATTGTAGTATATTTAGAGTGGTTATAGCTTGAGTGGCTATTTTTTGTTGTGTAGTGTATGTTGCATTTCCTGTCCTTGCCATCCCTGTATGTTGCATTTCCTGTCCTTGCCATCCCTGTATCTCATTTTACTTAATACACACTGTCAACTGTTTTTGCACATCCACACAAAAAGAATGATGGTGTGATATTCATCAACATCCGATGCAGACAACTCAATGTATGTAAAATTTATACTTCAATATTAATTTGATAAATAATATTAGTTAGAAATTATCACTAATTAATATAACAAGAAAATACAAGACCTTTGAACAATAGTCGCAAAACTCTAAAAATGTCAATGAGAGTCAGACATATCTTGAAGCAGTTGGTGGCAAGGAACACCATGTAAGGATTTTTGGCTTAGGTTTATTTGCAAACACATGGCATTCGCAATCCTCCACATCATCTATAACTGCCTCTAATAGGTAAGTTGGATCCATTGAGAGAATCATTCAGCTTGAGAACACAGTGTAGATGTTGGCAACTCAATTGCGACAGTTGATGGAATACATAATCTAGCTTCGTAATGAGATGAACGAGGAAAATACTTACGGAACTATTTTGTCGTTAGAAAGTCATCATTTTTTCGTTAGCAATTTTCCTCGTTAAATGAATATTTTCGTGCGGTGATCTCACGACAACTGCGTTTTTCAAAGGCCCAACAAATTTTTGACGAAGATCATTAGAAGTCTTAACAACATGAAAAGGACCGGACCCGTCAATCGTGGCATCGCCTTCCTCAATTGAAACAGCAAAAGGGTGAAAAACATCCTTCATGATCGCGAGCCACTTTGTGAAAGAGTCACTTTATACCCGATCTTCTGTCTCTCACCATTCCCCAGATCTGTACTAATTTTAACAGGTACAAAAAAAATAATTAAACTAACAACGAAAATTTTATGTAACCTCAATTAAAATCTACCTTGTGGCCAAGTCTTAATATAAAATTATGTACTCAATTATTACAATTTTAGATTAGGATTCTAGTTGCTGACTGGCTCATTTTTTTTTTTAAATATCATTAAATGTAAAATACAGCGTTTTACATTTTGTCAGCCAATTATGATAACCTTTTAAATTTATTTTTTTCTGGTAAAGTTTTGGTCAAAATTAGAAAAAATACATACTACAAATTGTACTATTTCTAAAAATAATAAATGAGGCGCTTTGTCCATGTATTACAAACTATAAATACTTTAAAATGAAACTTAATATTTTATTGTATTTTAAATCTAAATCACTTTGAAAATCTTTTATATTTATTGATACTTCAAATTGAAACCATTCAAATTTAATTATCCAAATCCATAATATATCATACCTTTGAATGATTAAAGCTACGAATGGCAGCAAGTCAAGTTTTTCAGGTAGCTGATTTGATTGGATTTGACTCTAATAAGATGAATTTGAATAGCTGTTGAATCGATCAGAAAGGTGTTCGGTTTTAATATTATTATTTATAGTGAGTTATAGTTATAGATTACTAGTTACTGCTAATTGAATCCGCATATATATATATATATATATATATATATATATATATATTAAAAATAATATCTATGCTTAAATACTATGTAAAATTTATATTATTTAATTAAAATATTATATAATTACTATATAAAATATTTCATGGTATCAATGGCATTATATACTAAATATAAATTCAAGTGTATTACTTATATTAAATATATCAAAATTTTAGTTAAATTTTATGTTTTAAACGAATTCCGACACATAAATATTATCAAATTTGCAACATGTTTGAATATATTTATACATAATTGAATTTAAATTCGGATATTTTTATGCATAATCAGATTCAAATTTTTATAGAGTGGTTCTGGCAAACATTATACTCGGCACAATCCATAATTGAAGCCCAAAACTTTGGCCCCAATCACTATCATTACTAGTTGATTGCATCTCAAATTAATTTCATAAAAATTGAACTCAAAAGCTACTAAACTACAAGTGAGTATCCACTTATTAATCAATTTTCAGCTTATTTTTTAAGTACAATTCATTAATATCAATTTTTTTTAAATTAAGACATAATTTTAGTCTAATAATAATTAATGGTTAACCGCTAAATGCAGTTGGTTAATATATTAACTTTTGCAAAAATTAAACATATAAAATTATTCTATGCTTTATAAAAAAAAATTGCATTGTGAAATTAAAATATAAAATTTTGAAGTTTTAAATATAAAAAATACAAATTATTAAAATTTAATGTTAAGACAATAAATAAAATTACATGAATATTATGCAAAATAATAAAAAAACTTCAATACTAATTTATTATTTGTCATTATTTAAATTAGATGATTTTAATGGTTAAAATATAAAATGTACTCATATTTATAAAACCGTTAACTATAGATTTTTTAAACATTAAATCCATTAGATAATTTTCAAAAATTAAAATTTATATTTATGTCCAATTGGAATAATTGAATTCAATTATAACTATCAATTGAATAATTTTTTATTTTTTTTCCAAGCCCAACCTACACATATTGGGATAAACTTATACCAGGAAGGAGTGAAAAAGCAATCCAATCGATGGGTTTGGGGTCAACTAAAATTGCAATTGAATCATTGAATATATTTTTCTTTGCAATTCCACACCGAATGAGAATTACATACTTTGCGTCAAAGCACCAAAATAAAATAAAAAAGAAAAAAGAGAAAATATCTAAGAAAAAAAATAAAAAAAAAATAGAAAATTCTTTTCCTTCTGTGTCGATATAGAATTTCCTCGCTAACGCGTTCACAGCTTTGTCTCTCTCTCTCTCTCTCTCTCTCTATTAATGCATTAGAAACAGAAATAAACAAAAAATTAAACAATCTCCCAAGCCCAGCCTTTAAGTGCAGAGTAAGCCAACGTACGCGTCACCAATATCCTTTCTTCTTTCTTTGTCTCTCTCTCAATATTTCGCCATAAATGGCGTAAAGGCAAGACCAGTACCCTTGCGTGCGGGAAACAATTGAAAGAAAATAAACACTAACAACCTATATTAATTTATTTTTCATTAATAATCAATAATTACCCTTTTCTTGGTTGGTGCTATTAGTTGCTATAGTAAGTAGAGTTTGGCGATGATAATCTGAGAGAAACACAAAAGAGAGAAAATTGTTACTGGGTTTTGATATTTTGGGTGTTTTTTCATCTGGGTTATGATTTTTTTGAGGATTGAAGGACGAAAAATTAGTCAACCTGGGAAAGGCAAGAGCTTATTTGCTGGACGGGAGGATATTCGATTGCATCCATGAGATCACTGCAGGTCTCGCTTTCTCTAGGATGACAGATTCTTCTGCTTACAGAGTTGAAACCACTTCTCGTCTCGCTCAATGGAGAATAGACAATCTTGCTTCCTGTACTTATCGCAAATCCGATCCCTTCAAGATCGGCAAGTGGAATTGGTTCGATTCTATCTTTCACTTTCACTTTTTCAATCTACCTATCTATCTATCAGATTTTGCAATAAATATTGTAATTTTACATGAATAAGTTCATCTATGGGTTTTTAAATATTTCCAAGATTTATAGTGTGGAACAGGGACAAATTTGGTTTAAATGTTGTTTGGTTTCTGATAAATTTTGTTTCTTTGCTAAGGAAAAGGTATCCGTGAATTTTTGTATGCATTCTCCCTGTGATGCTATACTGGCTGAATAAATGATATTACTTATTTGTTTGGATTGAAGGCATTTGTCGGTGGAGAAGAACAGGATGTTATTTGTTAAATTGTTCCCGGAGATATCAAACCTTACAAGAGAAAATCCCCCAATTGCATCATTCATTATTCGAGTTGTTTGTTCTGCAGGAGATAGAAAGGCCATCACTCATCCGGGTAATTCCATTCAAACTACATTATGTTTGTTTGTTCTCCCAGGAAGTAGGAACATGTTCGCTTGGCTGTCTTGAGGATGACATGTACTTCTTACCCTAGATTGTTAATACTATGTGGCATTATAGCAAAGTTCATTAATTCACTAATTAGGAAGTCGGAAAGTATCTTTTGTGTATTAATTTATGATTGTATATTGCTAATTGCTGCACCTAACAAACCCTTTAATTAGAGGATTCGAGTTGGGGCTGACCTACTATTTTATGATTACCTAAGGTTATGCGAATCCAAATTTGTTCATCAAATTTTGTTGCAGAAAATTAGTGCTTAAAGTGTACTAAAGATGCTACTGATGTTTGTATATGATGAAATGAAATATACTAGATAAGAACTATCTTTAGTAGTTTCTTAATCATATATGATCAAGATTTCTTCATGTTTGTTTTTTCTTGACAAGAAGGGGGAGGGGTTTACCTATTGCGTTTATCTCATGCAATACTGTTTTTTATGTGCTACAGAGATAACCGACAAGCAGCTTAAGAATAGCGAGGATTTTGTTTGGCAAATTGAGGTCCCCTTAACAGGAAAATTCATAATTGATGTTGAATTTCACGATTTGAAGACTGCATCTCCAGATGTATGCTCTGATTTCGACATCTTGATTCTCTGGCATTGATTGGAAAGAATAATTTTCTTGAATTGCAACTGAATATATGCTTCCGTGTGTGTGTGTGTGTATATATATATATATAAACAATGTGTCTCTGAGAAGAGTTGTTTACCTTGATGTTAACAAATGTGATTTGCTTCTAAAAATATACAGGGCGGAGAACTTTGCTCTATCTGGGTTGAAGGAGTTGCAAATAAGCAGTCAAATGCAACAGCTCTTACATGTTTCAGTCGAATGTTAACAGAGAGCATCCATACAGATATCACAATTAATGCTTCCGATGGAAGTATAGGAGCCCATCGTGCTGTTCTTGCTGCAATATCACCCGTCTTCCAAAGCATGTTTTCTCATGACTTGAAAGAGAAAGAACTATCTACGATAAATATCTCTGATATGTCAATTGAAGCATGCCATGCATTTCTTAGTTACATTTACGGAAGCATCCAACACGAGAACTTTCTGACCCATCGTCTGGCACTTCTCCGAGCAGCTGATAAATATGACATCAACGACTTAAAGGAGGCATGCCATGAGAGTCTCTTGGAGGATATAGATACAAAGAATGTACTTGAGAGGCTACAGAGTGCGTCCTTGTATCAGTTACCAAAACTGAAGATTAGCTGCATGCGGTACCTTGTGAAGTTCAGCAAGATATATGATATTCGGGATGATTTCAATGCCTTTATGCAATGTGCAGACAGGAATTTGATAGCTGAAATTTTCCATGAAGTTCTGAATGCCTGGAAAGGATTCTGAAGCTCTAGCAGTATGATAAAAAGAAAGTCATATTTAACCAAATCCACGGAAGTGGGTGGTTAGAAAGATTGGCGTTCATAATTTGTTGCCACATATATAATTCTTTGATCTGAAGGAAGTGTGTTCTTCTTGTACATACATATTGGATTCCATGACTTAGACGTGTTATCCTAATTAAGATGTTCCTGTACTCAACATATGCTTTGATTGAAGGAAATGTCAATGATTGGTTATTCGAAGTCATATTTCAATAAACTATACTTTTTTTTTATATATATAAGAGGAAAACAGTGTCTGAATCGATGATAATAAAAAAGAAACAAAGAAGCTGCGAAGTGCATAAAATGAGGAAATCAAAACCAAAGAATCCATAATAACAAAAACAGAGAAAAGAGTAAGGTTGCTAATACAAATTCTCAGGGGTAGTGAAATAATTACCTGTGGTGATTGCTTATGGAAGCTGAAAGACAATCTATGGAATTGAAACTTGAAAAGCTAAAACCAACCAGAAAAAAAGAACAAGAAGTTGGCATATTTAAGTAGGGACAGGCGAGAACGAGAATGTTGAAAGAATATTATGAGCATCTTCTTCTTCAGGTTTGAGTTTTAGTGGGCTGCACATCCAATGCCCTGCAACTTAGCCCATGGAATTTGACCACTTTTTGCCTCTAGGCCCTAGGTAGCAACTTTGTACAAGGGTAAAGTAGTTACGAAATCAGAGCGTGTTGCTTGTGGGCTCGAAAGGAGTTAATGGGTTAGCCTTCATCCAAAATACCTTCTTCGGCCTCTTCAACTCTTATAATCTCTATCCCTTTTTTATTTTTATTTTTTTTAATATGTTTGTCTCTTCTTCTTTTCTTTTCTTTTCTTTTTTTTTTTATTTAATAAGCTTTTGAATAGTGCTTCAAGAAAAAGTCTTGTAAAATATTCTCTTTTTGATAATATATCTTTGGTGGCATGAGAAAAACTTTCATACATTTAATTTAAACTACAGATGAAAATGAATTAATTAATCAATTTATAAGTAAAAAAATTAACCAATTCATTAATATTCATTTTTTAAAATTATTAACAATTAATCAGTTCGTTATATTCGGTTAATCAGTTCATTGATTTCAGTTTTTTCGATTTGGTTAACCAATATTTTTCAATTAACTATTAAAATTTATAACATAAAATAAAAAAATTGTTAAAGTTTAATTAAATTTCAAATATGTAAAGTAATTTAAAATAAAAATTACAAAAAAAATTAAATTTTACTAACTAAAATTTATGTTTAACAAATTAATAACTAATATTATAAAATAGATTTGATATTTGTTAAAAATAATCATATTTGATAAAAATAATCTTGGATGTCATTTTTTATACAAATTTTGCACATAATTGACTGCAATCCAAACTGATGTAAAACGGCAAGTCAGGTGCTGTTTTTTAACACACTAGCTTTCAATTTTTTTTTTCTATCGCACCATTTTGCTAAATATTTTTAAAAATACCTCAAATAAAAAAAGAAAGAAATTTATTGCTCTTGGCAACAAGAAACATCTCAAGGTTTTTAGTTTATTTCTTTCTTTTCATATTATTAGCTATCGACTTACTGTATTCGATCGAAAGGAGCAACGTATTGTACTAACTGAAATTATTAATAGGGTGTGAGCCTTTCTGAGAAAGGTTTGCCTGCTGAAATGTTCTATCCCCTCATCCCTGGAGAATCTACCAAGTTGGCTAACCAGCCAGATTCAGATGCGTGAGTTTCTCCAATCTATGAACATACATGTTTCGATATTTTCATGAAATAGCTTTTGTAATTTGCATTAGTTACGTAATGTTGTCCTGTGCTTTGTAAGCCTGGAACACTCGATCCTGAAAAGGTTAAAGGGAAAATAATGGTCTGCCTTCGCGGGGAAAATGGAAGAGTAGACAAGGGACAGCAGGCACTTCTTGCAGGTGTTGTAGGAATGATTTTACCCAATGATGATAAATCAGGCAATTAAATTATAGCTGATACTTATGTCTTACCTGATGGTGAATCTGTTTTTGCCAACTTCAACTCTACAAGGTCACACTAATATCTTTTCAATTGATTAATCTCTTTCCAGCTTTTATATTCAAACAAGACTCCCTTATACATACTACTTATGCAGTAGAGTTCCTATTGCATTCATGAGTCATTGAAACGCAGAATTGGAATCAAAACTGGCTCCAACAATGGGTTCTTTCTCATCAAAAGGACCTAATCTTATCGAGTCTTCCATTCTCAAGGTGTCCACTTATATATGTTTTCTTGATTTTTGTGCTCTGTTACTATTTCGGTTGCTTAATATTCGCGCTAACTTCATGCCAAATTTACGAACCAATTCGGTTGGGTTGCTAATTTATTACTGACTTGTGTCGGGCATAAACTATGTATTTTCTAATGGTTAAGTTAGTCATAGTGTTGTTAGTTTAACTTTGGTACATTATAGATTAAAAAAATTATTGATTTTTCAGCCTGATATCACTGCTCCTGGCCTTAGTGTAATTACTGCATTCACTTTAGGGGTTAGTTGTTGGTCCCAAAGATACACAAAAGGAGGGTAAATTAGGAGTCACTCAATTTTTCAAATAAGTTCTTATAAAACAGAATGAAGGATATTTTGGTAAAGAAGATTTGGCTAATATGTAGAATAAGTATGCAGAATGTAATAAGCAACAAAAATTAATTTTTCAAAGCCATTTTCAAAATAAACTCAACTAGCAGAATTCAAAATATGCCCAAAATAATTTTTAACCGAAGAATTTTTAGAAATAACTTTTCTTAGCAAAACAATTCTGTTAAAAATAATTTCAGAAATAGAATATAGAAGAGGGGAGAAATAGTAGATAAACACCAAGATTTATTGTGGTTCGGCCTTTATACCTACATCCATTCCCCAAGACACTTTCTTGAGATTTTCTTTCCACTAACAACTTTTTTAATGGGCAACAGTCAAAGCCAATATACAATTCTAGTATATTCTATCCACAATCTTTTTTTCCCAGAAAAAGATGTAAAACTTACTAGAATTCCTAAGGTTCTAGCCAACATTTTCTCACAATCTTTCCCAATGATTCCTCACAATAGCATTACAACAAAAAGTTATAACCTAATTAAGGAGGATGATAATGTATAAAGTGCAAGATATGAAAATATGATTAAAAAAAGTGTAAGCTTTGTATCTCAAGAGATAAAATGATTTTTCAGCTTCTTTAACCTCTAAGGACTCAAAAACAACTTGTATTTATAGCCAAAAATCAATTATAACCATTAGAAAATAAAAACTAGCCATTAGAGTGAAGACAAACTGCTTAAAAATAGAAACTAGCTATTATTTTGTCTTTTAGAAAAAAATAAAATTGGCATTTATGGCGAACTTATCTGGTGCACTAGAACAGAAAAATATTTCCTGAAATCTGTTCTGGTAAACTTTTCTAGTGACTTTTAAAAGCAATTTTTTACTTAAACAATTCAAAACTAGTTATAATGTTCCAAAAGAGTTTTATGATGCATGATTATAAATATGAAACTTCTCAAAAGATTTTACATAAATAGTATCCTAATTTTTTGAAGTTTTCATAGATTTAAGAATCTTGAAGTTTCTTCATACATTAGGCTTCGAATAACTACAATTATCTTACATACTTAGTGGAGATGATCTAAAACATAAACAAATTTAAATAGAGTTTTTAACAAAGTTTATTTAAGGTTTGGTTATCATCAAAGCTGAGATATAGCCTTGAGCCAATAATCTCTCCCTTTTTTATGATGATAACTCCTTGATAAACTTAGCTAAAATCCTATCTAGGTTAGTGAACATATGCTTCCCCTTACTATATGCCCGGAGGATGTATATAAATATCATTCCTAAAAATTATCCACAAGTATAACATTGTATCAAAGGAAAAATTGAATAGAATTGATTCAGAGCAATTATGCTGCCTATTGGATCAACATTAAACTTCCTATTTAGAATAAAAAAAATTACTATTTCAATATTTTTTAGCCTGCAATATACAAATATGTCAATACAAAAGCTAACCAGAATTATCCTAAGACAATTTTGTTATCTAACAGATTATCATCAAAATTTTTGTTAGAAAATAAGTTTAATTAACAATCTAATAAACTGTAGTATAAATCATTGTTCAATCACATCTACAATTGTTCAAACACAACATTAAAGTCAAATAAGGTAAGTTCAATTTCCCTCTTTTTATCATCAACAAGACGGGAGGAAACACCTATGAGCAATACTTAATGCTCAACAGAAAATAACCAATCATAGCGATAACACAAAATTAAAATTGCTCTAGAAAAGCATAAGTTTAAGGCTTGAAGGAAGGAGGGACAGAAGTAGATTTGACATGCTTACAAAGAAGATCGGCAATCTTGACATGAGTGGAGTGAATTCGAGCTAAGTTTTGCTATAAATCCCTAAAGTTTTGTGCCAATTCAGCATTAAGTTGAACCAAGGCTGAAAGGAGATCAAAGTCTTCAGTTGGCTTTGTAGAAACAAACTGGTGATCCGCTTGTGGAACGAGATTAGTAGAGGTATAAGGTTGTTCTGCTAGTGACCTTATAGGAAGAATAGGTGTAGGGATAGTTCTAATTTCCTATTCTGGTGCTGGAACCGATCCATCCTTTCACTACAAGAAAATTGCAAATTAGCAACGAAAATATCAATTTTCCGTTGCTAATTAAAATTAGCAACGAAAATTTCGGTTGCTAATTTAGCGGTTGCTATTTTTAGCAACGGATATTGAATTCCGTTGCTAAATTTAGCAATGAAAATGGAATTCCGTTGCTAAATTCAACAATGCACGATGCGGTTAATTGGTTAATTTTAGCAACGGAATATAAATTTCCGTTACTAATTTTAGCAACGGAAAACCATTTTCCGTTGCTAAATTTACCTATAAGTAAAAAAATTAACGACGGTCCTATTCATCGCAAATCCGTCACTACAAATTATGACAATTTTTTAATGTCAAGAATCCATGATTGTTTTAGAAGTACAAAACCAAAATCAAGAGACACATATCAGAAATCTAATAAATCATGTGATGACTGCAGAAGCAAAAAACATAATGACAGGAATCAATTCTACTAATAGGTTGAAAGTAACAAGTTAAAAATTTCATATCCCAATATCTTCACATAGATAGCTTCCAAATTAAACATAGCATCAGTTTTCAACATCAATTAACTGTAAATATCTTAATACTCATCTTCTTTATAACAAGGTAGATATAATCTCAAATGCTCTTAAAATTCCAATCACTCTCTTCAAATATTAATGAAGTCTTATTTTAGTAAAACTTTGTGCAATCCTATAAGATTGATATCCTAAATAAATAATTAAAATCTAAATTTAATGCATCTACTTCAGAACAAATCCTGTTCACATGGTGTGAATATTCACAGATGTTAATTTCAATGCACAACCAAAAGGGAAAGGGTGCATCAGAATGTAGGGCGTCTCATACAGTCCACAAAAACCAAGAGCAACATTGCAATAAACAATCAATAAAGCAACAATATGCACTGGGTGCATCAGTAAATTTACCTTTTATCCTTCAAAAGGGCAATGACACCAGCTGCTTCAGCAGGTGACACATGTGAAGGGGACTAATGTCGTTCTGAGGGTCGCTGTAAGCTGGAAGTACTAGAAGAGCTGCTACTTGGTGTTGTAGGACGGGAGGAATTTGGGGATTTGTGCTGAGAAATAGATCTTTCAACCTTGATAACAACAAAAAAATTCAGACCAAAATATGACTGAAAGCAAAAACCAGAGAATGTAAAGACACTATAAAGTATAAACTAATAGTTAATAGGCAGAGAAAACAGGTATCGGTCCACCAAAATGATTAATATGCAGAACATAAAAATCCCCCACTTTACACATGGATCTTTCATATTCATCATAGCAGCAAATCCTAAATGCCTCGGTATAAACCAAAAGATTATTCATTTATGTTAAACAAAGGTCGAAGGAGACATAATTATTTCTCTGTGATCAATAAACCCACGCGCCATATATGGAACTTTCAGATACAACATATTTCTAAGCACAACGCGCAAAATACGAAAAAAAGAAAGGAACAAGAATCATTCTAAGCTGCAATTTTACAAGTGAATCAATTGCCAAGTATGTAAAACTTCTTTAATATGTCAACGGAAGCTGGAAATTCTCAGTTCTTTGAATTTGATTTATAAAATGATTTATGTGTTACGAAAACATCCCATAGTTTCATTCATATTTTTCAGATTTACAAGCATCAAATCCATCCATCACGACAGTAAATAAGAAAAAAAAAGAATATTATTTTTATACATTAAAGACCCAACTTTTTTAGTACAAACACTTATTTTTGTTCTATTTTCATTAAACGTCTTCTTTTAATAGATAAATGTCTGTTTTTATTAAATGTCTTCTGTTGATGGATAAATGTCTAATTAAATGTCTATTTTTATTAAATGTCTTCTGTTGATGGATGACTGTCTAATTACTAAACTTTTAAAACTCTTCCTATTAAAAAAAGTTTAATAAAATAATTTTTAAAGCTGAACGGGACTTTTTTATAAATAATGCGAACCAAGTACACTCTATTTTATTTTTGGAAAAAAATACCAATAAACAATTTTATTTAATCAGATAATGCAATAAAATGTAACTTTAAGATCTCAATTCTTTATTGATCCTTGATAAAAAAAAATATATTTATTGGTTGAGATCTTAAAAATCTCATAAACTATTGTATTTCACGAGATTAGATATTGAGATTTAAATTCAAGATCTCAGTTCTTGATGACTCTAAAATGTCTATTGATTGATTTCTAGGGACTTCAAGAAAACTTTCCCCCCAAAATATCTATGTTCTCTTCTTTTCTTATTATTATATACATTTATTTACTTTAATTCCTTATTTATTACTAAAATATATTTTAATTTAAATTATAAAATCAAAAACTTAAAGATAATATCCACTAATATTATATCACATTTTAATAAATTGACCCTAGTAAATCTGTATCAAAAGTACTATTTTCCAACTATTAATCGACCCGAGTTTTGGGCGTTACAGAGCGGCGCGCTGTGTGTACATGTGAGAGAGAAGAGAAGATTTAGGGTTCCAACATAGGGTATTCATAGACAATGGCAATTATGTAAATAACTAGAAAATTAGGAATTTTTTTTAAATGAAAATTATTTAATTGAAATGAAAATTAGTGACGGAAATCTAATTCCGTTGCTATTTTTCATTGAAAATAAAAATTAGCAACGGAATTGTATTTCCGTTGCTATTTTAGCAACTGAAATAAAATTTCGTTGCTATTTTCGAAATGAATTTTTTAACCTATATAATTTAGCAACCGAATTATTTTCCGTTGCTAAATTAGCAACGAAAAATGATTTCCGTTGTTAAATTAGCAACGGAAATTTTTTCCGTTGCTATTTTTCATTCCAAAATTTTTTCGCCATCCATTGGCGCCTTATTTAGCAACGGCATAAAAATTCGTTGCTAATTTCCGTTGCTAAATTTTGGCGCTAAAAATTTTCTCCACTTTTAGCAACGGAAAATAACCAAAAATATTTTCGTTACTAAATTTAAAATGTTTAACCAATTTTAGCAACGAAAATTATTTTCAATTCCGTTGCTAAATTAGCAACGAAAACAGTTCCATTGCTATTTTTAAATTTTCTTGTGGTGTTTGCTGGTTCATCAAGAATAAAATCTTTTTTGATAAGTTCAACAATATCTATGATAAAAGTGCCATCTTGATTTCCAGAAGGTGCTGAACTACCCTCTGCATCAGATTCAACCTCTTGAATGAATTTCTTTACCGTTTTCTCTACTGATTCAGTAAATACATCAGCTTCCTCATCTGGTGCTTCATCAATCTGTTTCACATCAATTTTCTCTACATTTTTTATTCAATTTCTTCACTTTCAGAGGTAGTACCAGAAGATACATAACCAAATCTATCACCACTTGCCTCCACTTCCTTTTTTATGGGATCCTGAAGCTATTTTTTACTCTCAAATAACATGGAATCAGATGGAGCTTCCTTAATAATTGTGGACACTTGCTAGATTATCTGAGAAGTAAGATTAGGAGATAATAGTTGAAGCAAGGTGTTTACCTTTTGAGAAGGAAACACAGTGGAAACAGATGTTGTAAGAGTTAAAAACTCAATGGAAACTGCAGATTTCTTAAAGAAGGTTGCTGAACAGGGGCTCTAACTTTACATTTTCTAGTCTTTCTGGTGCGAGCTATTGATTCTTCAAAGAATTTATCTGAAATGCAATGGGATTTCTGCAACCTTTGCCCTGTTTCTTTGCTCAAATCCAAATTCTAGTACTCAAAGATTTTATTCAGCAGAAGAGCATATGGCATTCTAGTTTTGGATTTATCCTCACATATAATTTTCATCAATAAATGAGGTAAATTTATGTTCTTGTTGTGAAAAAAATGCCATATTATATAGTCATCTATTGAAGACAAAAATGTAAAAATCCCTTATCTTGGAATGATGTAATCACAAATGAATTTATGGAGTGGTTTGAATTTTTGAATCATACAGGTTGAAGTAAAATCCTTAGGTAGACTTACTAAATCAGATGTTTCCCTTAAAAACTTTATTCGATTAAAATTTTTTATAGCTGAAGTGCCCAACTTTCTATCTATTCGATTACCCACACAAGGAAGAGAAAATACCTTGCTAAAAATGTCAAAGTTCGCATCAAATTTGTAGTTACGCACCACCACAGTAAATCTATAATCATTAATATTGTTAATAGAAAGATAGAATTCGCGTACCAATTTCGGATAAAACACATCATTGGTGTAGGTGAGAAACGTTTTCTAGCCTTGTGCTTCCAGCAACGTTGCTGATTCTGGAATAAATTTCTGTATCGCAGCCTAGTCAATCATTTTTGGAGGGAGAATCATCTTCTACAAATTTTGGCGTTTCTTCGATTTCTTCCTTTTTGTGCTTGGAGAATCAATTTTCATAATTGATTTTCTTTTTGAGTCGCTTGGTGTGGCAATTTTTGGGGGTTGTTCCTCTGCAATTTCAGGTGAGAAATCTCTTTATGGGTGTCTCCTTGCTGTCATTTTCATCCTCGCCATTTTTGGATGATTTCAAATGGGTTTTCGACTTGGGGTTTCGAGATAAGAAGAAATAGGAAAATTTTAGGGAAAAGGATGAAGAAGTAAAGGATGTCAATTACATAAGGATGGCAGTTTTCAAGAGAGAGAGAGAGAGTTTTGAATAAAACTAAAAGTGTGAAATGGATTTTTACATTAAATGAAAAGTTTTTATGAAAAGACATAACCTTTTGAAAAAAATTTTCCTTCCCAAAGAGATAACTGACATTCTTCAAAATTGAATCAAATTCAGTTTCCATGAAATAAAAAAATATACTCTATGTAAAAAAGGTAAACCGATTTTCAGGTAGGAAGAAGAAAATAAAAGAAATACCCATTTTGACCTTATCAAATTTAAAACAATAAAAACAACACTAGGATAATTTTGACTTTTCAATCAAAAGACAAAACTGGTTAAACACGTAAGATATTTCTCTGACATGTAATTAAATATAGTTAATTAATATTAGAACACATACTAGAGCATAAGAATAACTTATCTAGTTCAAAGCAGAATAGAATTTGTAACTCTTCTACTGAATACTAGAACATATATATAATAGAATGCATTAGGAAAATACAGATATTCTAGTTAATTAGAAAGAGTTGTCATCTTACCATATTGCTTACTCATCAACAATGCTCATGCCAAATTTTCTTCTAATTTGATAGAATTGATCTTCTTTTAAAGGTTTTGTGAAAATATCAGCTAGTTGATATTTTGTTGGAACAAATTCTAACATAATATCACCACATTGAACATAATCTCTGATGAAGTGGTGTCTGATCTCTATATGTTTAGTTCTAGAATGCAAAATATGATTTTTGGTCAAGTTGATTTCACGTGTGTTGTTACAAAAAAATTGGAACTTAATCAAACTCAATTCCATAATTCTTTAACTACTGTCTTATCCACAACACTTGTGCAACACTTTCTTCAGCTGCAATATATTCTGCTTTTGTTGTGCAATTCCAAAAATGTTGATCAATGCAGCAATGGTTGGTGGAGCCTGAATTTTGCATATGGCATCTTGCAATCTATCTTGCCTTGACAGATGCATACGACTCTTTCTTGAGCGTAATCACTATTCCTCTATCCTTCTAATGATTCGAACACTATAAAATCACTACAGACGAGCTTCAAATGCTAAAGAGATAGACTAAGCGAGGCAGAAGGAGAAAAAGATTCAAGGGAGAAAGAGGGATAGACATAAAAAAAATAATGAGGAAGGGAGATTACGAGAGATTTAAGGGAAAGAGAAAGGGATAGAAACAGAAAAAAGCAAGGGAGGGAGATTGTGGGATAACTCCAACGAGATGAGGTGGCGGTGAAACACCGGTAGGGGTAATCTCGCCATTGAGATGGCGAGGAGGGATGTTAAAGCAGCTGAGAGAAAAATATCGAGATTAGAGATTGCAGATATTGGGCAATTTTTAGCCCTAAAATATTTTATTAATATTAAATATAAAATATTTTATTAAAACATTATCAACAACTTATCAACAAAAGAAACTGTAGCAAAAACAATAACTCCTCAGCCATAAAAAATTTTTTCACATTTATTTACCAATGGATTTAACATCTGTCGGTAAATCTCCAAGATAAAATTATGTGGATACATCAATAAAATGATAAAATTAGTTACCATAGACATAACCATTGGTAAAGCGATCGCTAACAATTGGCACCAATATTTCCCGCCAAATATATTGATGAATTATTAATTCCATTGGTAAAAATATCGTCATTTATCAAATTCATTTTTTACCTACGCATTATCAATTTGGTCGGTAATCCATCGATAATATCTTGATTTTACCTACGAAATCTAGATCCCGATAAAATTATTTTTTTTTGTAGTGAACAGATCAGAATAAAATAGGTTTAAATTGTTACAAACATAAGGTTATCTGCTATTGTTTTAAAATGCGGGTAACGAGTAACAAGCAGAAGATATCATTAGTATCTATACAAAATAGGCATTGCCTCAAAACTAAAAATTAAAAGAGACAATCTCAAACATAAGAGGTATAGCCTAAAAAAAAGACATCGGAGTACTCAATAGAGTAGAAGCAGCTGCATCCCCTTCTAGGCATATCTATTTACCAAACACTAGCAGGCCCTATTTATCGAAACATAATATTTTAAGGATCATAGACATAAATTAATTTAAAGACATCATATTCCAAATCTAAATAAATCAACAATCATATTTTTTTAAATAGTCACATAACCTTAAGATATTTTAAACCTTGATCATTGTGGAAATAAACAATCTTAATACATACATAAATATACTTTAAATGAGCTCAAATGATCATAAAAATACTTTAAAAACTTTCATTAGGTTTTATAAAAGAAAAATATGTGAAAATATCAAACAGGCAAAGGTCACGATTGAAACCAAATCGTTCTAGTCATGACCCATACAAGAAATGGTATTATTCATACAGAAGCAATCATCATGGTAGAGATCAATTAGTTTCAGCACCAACCAACCAGACAAGGGTCATGGTTGAGACCAATTAGTTCTGGCCATGACCCATAAAAAATAACCATCCAGAAGCATTGGTCATAGTTGAGACCAATTAGTTCCAGCCATCACCCATGACAAACCCTGAAATTTTCCTATGACAGCCTCTTTGCTGAACTTTGTATGGCTTAATTGACCAAGTTACACTTAGAATTAGCCAACCACTCTTTAAACTTATGTTCCCCTATGTCTCTAGTTTTCAATGACATAAAGATCATGCAATTCGGGTCTATATTTTAGGATTTATACCTAAAATACCACAAGCTAGTCCAAAACAAGGGCCAGTAGCAAACCTCAAAATCTTAGATCATTTTTAAGCATTCCAGGGGGAGAATTAGCTCTAGTGTTCTCATGAAATTAAAGGCTTGTGTCTTAAGGTTCCAATGGCACTAAAATTACTCAACTCCAAAGGCTTATAGGTCAAGTTATGGCCAAAAGACTCAGATTGGTTCAATTGAACCAAAAACAGAGTTTAAACTAATCATTTACTTCAAGGCTCAAATTGATTCCATCAAATGATCTAACCTCAATTCTCTTATCCATCATCATTATTATACCAGAATTTACATATTTAAAGCATCTAATACATAATTTGTGAATTGAATCAAGACAATCAACTCCCATACCTTAATTTTTCAAGAAATTCTCCTTACTTTCTTGACAACTTTCTCTTCTCCCTTCTTGCTTAATTCTTCTTCTATAATGCAAAAACCTCATTAATTATTACTTGAAATTTTGTTTTCATACATTAAATTTACAATACAAAAGAATGGAAAGAGAGAGAGAAATAGCAGATTCTACCACCCAAAACATTCCTTACCTTAATCTCTTAACCAACCATTTGTTCCCTCTCCTCATGAATCATCAATAGAAGACTAGAGTTGTAAAACAAAAAAAAATTAAGAAGAAGAGGAAGAGGTAGAAAATGGCAATTTCAAGTGGTAATTCCCCTCTCAAGATGATCGGCTTCCTAAAAGAGGGCAGATTTCTAACTTAAGCATTATTGAATATTCTAGAAACTCAAGTGTCCAATTCCAATTGGTAGTCACTTAAAAATCTTGGTACAATATCATTTAACTCCCTCTAAATCATTTGGTTACCAATTACAACTTGATTCTAGTTTTCATTTCAATTTAATCTCCCAAATACTAATGTATACTCAATTTACTAACTTTTACAACATGCTTAGAACCAAAAACAAATTTATAATTACCAATCATGTCCTAAAAGCTTTCGGGTATAATTTGGGATGTTACAATAGTTGATTGACATATGTTTAGTATGTACTCTGCTAAGCTGAGATTGGCAATAAAAGAAAACAGTAAAGTTGAAAGAAAAAAGGAAAAAAATAATTTTGAAACTGGATTTGACTTTTTTATATTGGATCCAATACACCCAAAAGCATATTGACACCTAAAAAAATTACTTTTGTAACTTCTTTTCCTATTGCATTGAGTTAAGAATTTAAAATCTCTCATTTGGCTATACTTGTAATGAATTAATTTCATAAAATTTTATGGAATTCATTTGTAATTCCAATTTTTCATACTTGAAATGAAAAAAAAATAGAAATTGAATATCATGAATGAAATTCTATGGAATTTATTATGATTTCACCAATTTTCATCAAAACTGATGGAATTTGCAAATGAATTACTTATTTTTAAGGAGTCAATTTTTGAAAGACCATAATACCCTTATTATATTATACTCCCTCCATTTTTTTATATGTCACTTTTATTATTTTCACTAAAATTAAGAAATAATAAATAAACTTAAATTTAGTATTAAATTACTTGATTAAAACTAAATTATCAAATTTAATTGGTTCTAATTTTATTGAAAAAGATAAATAAATTAAAAAAGTAAATTAAATTACATCGAAAGTCTAAATATGATATATAAATAAAATTTGAATTTTACTCAAAAGTGACACATAAAAGAGAACGGAGGGAGTATGTATGTATTTTGTGTTTTTTAAGTTTCTTTCTCTTCTTCCTCAATTTTTCAATCAGATTTATATTTTAAACAATTTTTACTTTCTTTTTTTCTCAATTTCTCAATCAATTTTACCGGATTAGTATTCTCTTTTATTTTTATATTTTGTAAATTGAATTTTTTTTGTATAAAATTAATTAGAATAGTTAATTTGTATTTTATTTGATATAATTTCTATAAACATAATATTATATTAATTTTTTATATGTACTGAATTGATATTGAAGATATTTAAGAAAATAAATAAAAAATTAATTTTTTATTCATTTATTCCAAGTATAAAATTAAAGAATTTATTTTCAATTCTATATATTGATTATTTTATTTCAAGCATAAAGAAAGCATTGTGAGAGAGAAAATGCAGAAAACTCTAATCTTGATTACTTGAAACTCAAAACAAAGCATGAGCTTATATGCTTAACTAAAACAGACGAAAAAACTACCTCTAACAAACTGACTGCAACTAATAAATGAATTAACATATATATATATATATATATATATATATATATATATATGTTACAAACATTCTAAATGACTTTACTTATTTTGTTCATTAAATTCAATTCCAGTAGTGCTAACTTAAATTTCTAGTTCCTTGCAATGTATAATAACAAAACAAAACCAATTACAATTAATGTAGCATGGATATGACAGATAACGAATGCGAATTACATTTGGTTAAATTGATAAAACAAATTTTAGCATTTTATCTAATCCGTAACTTATGTACAGCTATATTATTTTATATTTTAGTTTCAAGTAATCTTGATATATATGCAACAAATTTAGTGATTAATTTTATTCACCGTTATTGAATTTGTATCTTAATAATAATTCGGTAAAAACAATTGACTTCTAAAATATTAGAATTAAACTTATTTTAGTTAAAAAATCATGAATTCAGTACTGAAATAGTAGTATGACGAAAGCTACATCAGCTTTAAACATTCATATTGCCTGCTCCAATTAAAAGATTTCATGAGATAACTTTTTATACATTCATATTGCCTGCTCCAATTAAAAGATTTCATGAGATAACTTTTTATTTTTTAATTGAGTCGATAAAAAAATATAAATATAATAACCATTGATGAAATTAATCCTAAATTTAGCCATTTTAAAACATTGGTTTTGACCTATGATTACGATTATAATCATATAATTAAACAGAAACAGAACCAAATAAACAAAAAATAAGTTTTGAATGCTAGCGCTATAATCTCGTTTTTCCATCAAAATAAGTGTCAACAGTTCATTACTAAAACTATATCAGTACGCTTAGCTTAAAATAGAGACTAGAAAAACAAATAAAATCGCCCTTTTTCAAATTTTTGTGTGAAAGAAGGGAAAATTGATTAGATCAAATGGGGATTTCGAATATATCTTATTCAATTATCTCTATCCTCATTTTCATTAATTTGCATACACAATCTTATGCTGCAAAAAGAGTAAGCTATCTCGTTTTCTTTCTTCATTTTTTCTCATCTGTTTCAACATATGTTACTCAAATATACATATATATGGATTTTGATCCATGCAGTCTTATATAGTTTACATGAGGGAACAGCATTCTATTCCAGGATTAAAAGAATTTTATAAAGCAGCTACCGATACACACGTAAAATTGCTTGAATCAGTATTTCCACAGTAAGTATTTTTCTACAGCAGTAATTATTACAATGAAAATGTTTTTTAGAGGCAAATGGGGATTGAAGCTCGAATCTGAAATTTTTCAATATATTGAAATTAATTTTACTAGAAAATATTCTCTTAGGAATTATTATAAAGGGAATTAATGCGTGCTCTTATTTATTTTTCAAGAGGGTGTATAAATGGATTGTGTATGAATTAGAACTCTTGGAAGTTAATTAATTAATTTAGTTTTTTGATTTGAACTATTTTATCCATATTTATCATGTAGGGTGCCAGATGTCAAGGATCAAATAATTTATTCATACCAAAGAATTTTCAATGGTTTCGCCATATCTCTTGACGAGGAACAAGCAGCTTTGCTCGCAAGTAATTATTATTGTTGTTGTTGCTGTTGTTGTATTGTCGTTGTTTTGTGTACTTAACGCTAATTAAGTTACTTATTTTTAATATTTTAGAACAGCTGAGTTTATATATTATTTTTATTTTAAAAAAATAAATGCAGAGCATCCGAGTGTAATTTCAGTGGAAAGGAACCTGGGAAGAAAAATGGCCACCACATATTCATGGGATTTTCTTGGATTAAATAACGCCAGCATCCCTAAAAGTAAACTTCTGTTTAAATATTTTTATTGTATATAAATATATATTCAAAACTAACTAAAATCTTTTACTCTATATTATATAGGTTTAGGTTTGTGGGGAAACAAATTTGGACAAGATAGCGGAAAACAAAACCTTGAATCGCTTTGGCAGAAAGCTAATTATGGTGAAAGTATGATAATTGGAAATCTTGATAGTGGTAAGATTATATATATATATATATATATATATATATATATATATATATATATGATGAGGAATTATTATATTTAAAAAGATCATACTATATCCTAATTAAAAAATTAATGGAATAATTTAGAAATGATTATATATATATATATATTTAACCCATGATATTATGATCAGGTGTTTGGCCAGAATCACCATCTTTTAATGACGACGGGATGGGATTCATACCAGCAAAATGGAGAGGGATTTGTCAGCAGGACGGCAATGTAACTTGCAACAGGTGCCCCTCTCTCTCTTTTTGGTATAATCTATTCGATATTCAAAGTCCACTCGCCGACTAATAGGGATTCGTACTGGTTAGGTCCTTAGGTGGAGATAAAATGCTTCCTTTTTAAGTATTTAAAGGTGTTTTATTCAATACTAGAGAAAAGGGAATATGCCCCCCCTCTCTCAATTAAACACAATAAAAATTTGAATATTTTAGTCTAAAATCCTAACAAGAGAGTTGTGTATATATATAGAAAGCTGATAGGAGCAAGGTACTTCCACAAGGGATATGAAGCAGAAGTGGGAAAAATAGATCCGTCGATGTTGAATGCACGTGACAACGATGGCCATGGAACACACACATTATCAACAGCTGGTGGTACTTCAATTCCAAATGTAACTATTTTCAAGAATGTGCATGGAACAATAGGAGGAGGAGCACCGAGAGCTCGCGTAGCCGCATATAAGGTATGCTGGCCCTCAAACAAAGATGATGAAGGTGGATGCTTCGATGCAGACATATTGGCTGCCTTTGATGCTGCAATATCTGACGGAGTTGATGTGATATCAATGTCACTTGGTGGTTCTGGAGTTGAAATGTATTTAGATGCCACTGCTAAAGGATCTTTCCATGCCATTGAAGGTGGTGTTGTTGTTGTTACTTCGGCTGGCAATGAAGGTCCTTTGCCTGGCACTGTCAAAAATGTTGCTCCTTGGATTTTAACTGTCGCTGCTAGCTCTACTGATCGGAACTTCGCTTCCTATGTTTCACTCTTCAACAATCTTACTCTCATGGTAACTTTTTCTTTTTCCTCCTTTGTTTTAGAATAAGGGCCAAATTTATCCTATACCTTCAAAATTAGTTTAGGCCCAAGTTCACTAAACTTGTAAATCGGTCGCTTTGGTTCCTGAATTTTTTGAAGAACCATTTAATTCTATGAATTTTTTTATTTTGATACACAGAAGGTATTTTAATACTAATGTAAAATTTTTGTCTCAATCAAGAAGAGACGGTTGTAATTTTTTTAATGACACCTAAATATAAATGTCTCTTTCTTATTAAATGAAAAATTACACAACAACATTTAAAAATCTATTTTGTAACAGAAATTGATTAAAATAATTAAAATTGTCGAGTTCAGGGGTTGAGTATTCTTAAGCAAGCCATTAGTTTAATTATCTTTCTAAACAAATTTTTCAATTTTTTGAAAAACCTAAATTTTTCTTTTTCTTTTTTTTTTTAATGTCCATCGAAGCAATTCGTCGATCTTTTTTTATTATTATTAAATGGTTGATTTGTTGGAACAGATTATAAATTCAAACTACTATTATTTGTTTGAAGGTAATTTTAGACCATCGTTGGTTTGGGAAAGTTTTATAAGAAAAAACTATTTCTACTTATAATTATAAGATATTTTGAAAATTTAAGGTATTTCAACCTTTATTTTTTGTTTTTCATCTATATATTGCAAATATTGCATTAACGATGAATGTTGATTTGATTTTGTAATCTTCATCAGGGAGCAAGTCTTTCAGAAACAACCTTGCCCGTCGATAAGTTTTATCCATTGATAAGAGGAAAAGATGCAGGACTTGCTGAGGCATCACTTTCAGATTCGTAAGAAACTAAGTATTAAATTCTTATCCTGGTTTAAAAGGGATTGTAAACTCATGCGCTGTGTACCGTTTGGTCTGTGTGTTCATGCTGATCGGACGGTGCACAATGTTCAGTGTATGAAATCATTGCACGTTAAAAAAAAAAGAATATTAATTATTTAAAGAAAATGGATTAAATTGCAGGGAGTTGTGCATGCCCGGGTCACTTGACTCCAAAAAGGTAGCAAACAAGATATTAGTTTGCCTTCGTGGGAAAGTAGAAAGAGCAGAAAAAGGACACCAAGCTCTACTTGCAGGTGCTGTTGGAATGATTTTAGTGAATGATGAAGAAAGTGGGAATCAAACTCTATCTGAACCTCACATTCTTCCTGTTTCCCATATTAGTTTTGCCGATGGTCAACTTCTCTATCGATATATTAATTCAACAAGGTATACACTACTCATTCATGATTATCATACGTATATCAAAATAAAATACCGGTAATACTATAAAAAAAAAAATTTATAGTCGAAAAATATCTTATCCACATAAGATTATGCTCAGAAGTTATTCTGATCAGAATCAATTATGAAAACCATCGAAAATTTTTATTGGCACTCCAGCTTAGCATAGAAACTCACACGTAAGTATAAACATTACCAAGTCTTATATAGATTGATATGCGCCGTAATAACTGGCCTGAAATGACACATAAGATTGACATGTGGCACATAATCTATGTAGTTTGGTGATGTATTTGTATACGCGCAAGATCCTACACTGTCATATTAATTTGGAGTGCTAGCTTGGATTTTCCATAGTTTTATGATTAATTCTAGCTAGAACGAATGATAATTTTATGTAATTGAAGCATTTTTGCATTATAATATTTTTTTATTATTATTAGTAAGTGATTTTGATATAAGTAAAATGATCATGTTAAAATTAACCCTTCTTTCTTCCAATAGATTTCCTTTTGTATTTTGATTTCTTTCTTTTGATTTAACTAATCCATGCATCATTCTTATACATATATTCTATTAGAAATCCTACAGCATCCATTAGTCCGGTAAAGACAGAATTTAGAAGAGAGGCAACTCCAGTTATTGCATCATTCACCTCCAGGGGACCCAATCCATTTGAAGAATCAATTCTTAAGGTCTATTTAAATTAAGAGCTCCTTTTTTTTTTTTTTCTCGTTGAAGATTACAAATTCTTAATGATAATGTAATATTAATATAAACAGCCTGACATCACTGCACCGGGCATCAATATAATAGCAGGTTACCCTGCAGCAATGTCGCCCTCCGGATTGGATTCTGATAAACGTAGGGTTCCTTTCAACATAATGTCCGGAACTTCAATGTCATGCCCCCATATTGCTGCTGTTGTTGCCCTTCTCAAAGCAATCCACCCTTTTTGGACTCCAGCCGCTATCAAATCTGCTATTATGACCACTGGTATAATTATTACTTTTCCTTTGGTTATCTGCACATTTGCATATACCTAAAATTGGCTTTGGCTAGTATACTCTCTGGTAATCAGTAATTTCCATTTTTTGACCGTTATTTTATATTTTAAATCATAGTATTAACTGATTAGACAGTCATGATAGGACGTTTCAAACTTTAAAAATAGTTTGAAAAGTCTAAACTTATTACTAGTGTTATATTTCAGTAATTGTGTATAACGAGTAAACATAAATTGCATGCAGCAACAACAGAAGCAAACAACAAGATGCCAATAATGGATTCCAACGGTGAAGTGGCAACACCTTTTGAATATGGCAGTGGACATGTGAGAGCAGAGCTTGCAGTAGACCCTGGCCTTGTTTATGACTTGAATGTAAACGACTATTGGGACTTTCTTTGTACTCGTACAACCTATCCATATCGTGTAAAAGCAAGTTCAAAAATTCCTATAAGTCCATGCTCAACCACCTTCAGTTTGGTCAACTTCAACTACCCTTCCATTACAGTTCCTAACATTAATGGCCTCACAACCATAACTCGAAAACTTAAGAATGTCGGAACTCCAGGATCATATCGAGTTACTATTCAGGCACCTCCTGAAATTATGGTTAAAGTGGCGCCTACGACATTAGTATTCTCTATGTATGGGCAAGAGCATATGTATTCTGTTTCTTTCCTTCCCCAGATACCAGGCTTGCCCCAAGATTATGTTTTCGGGAGGATTATATGGTCTGATGGTATACATAATGTCTCCAGTCCACTTGTCCTTAAACATGCAATGTTGGATTAATCATAGATATATTAGTCGTCAGATAGTTAATTAATAGTTAATTTTTTTTTCTTTCATTATATATGGCGAAGAAAAAGCCCCAACTAAAGTTGGGAGAGTCCATTGATAAATGTGTGGATGGCAGAAGACTCCAAAGATACCGTTGGCCTTGTAGTCCGATCGGCTACGAGGTTTCGATAACCTGAAACACCAAATAAATACAAGAGTAATGATCTGGACTCATTACAAGATAATTGCAAAATAGTGGCGAAAGTTTGTGAGGGCTAATATTTCGGGTTAATTTTGCTTATTATCACTTAATTTATATCTAAATTACGTAAAAATAATGAAAAAAATTTTTGTGATATAAAAATCATTGAAATTAACAATATTATACGCAAAAATAATTATAATCGATTTCCGGTAAAAACCAATGCTGGAAAATACATGTGGCACGCTATGTCAACACTTTATGCACACGTAAATATGTTTTTTTGTCACATCATTAGATGATATGTCAGTATTGTCACGTATCGGGTTTCTTAGAGGTGTTTTTCCACGTGACATGATAATGTGCCAATATATTTGATGATGTGGCATAAAAAATATTTTCATGTGTACATAAGATGCTGACATGACTTGCTATTTGTAGTTTTCAACCACTACAAGAAAATCCTGAAATAGCGACGGAAAAATAGCAACGGAATATATTCCGTTGCTAATTTAGCAACGAAATATATTCCGTTGCTAATTTAGCAACGGAAACATTAATCCGTTGCTATTTAGTAACGGAAAATATTTTTCATTGCTAAAATTGGTTGAACTTTATAAAATTAGCAATGGAAAAATATTTGATTAGCTTCCGTTGCAAAAGTGGAGGGAATTTCTGGCGCCATTATTTAGCAACGAAAATTAGCAACGGAATTTTTATTCCATTGCTAATTAAGGCGGCAACAAATGACGGGACGAAAAATAGCAACGGAATTTAATTTCCGTTGCTAATTTAGCAACCGAAATATAATTTCGTTGCTATTTAGCAACGGAAATAGTATTCTGTTGCTAAATAGCAACGGAATGATATTTCGGTTGCTAAATTAGCAACAAAATATAATTCCGTTGCTATTTAGCAACGGAATTTAATTCTGTTGCTAAATTTCACTTTGAAAGAAAAATAGCAACCGAATGATATTCGGTTGCTATTTAGCAACAGAATTTTGTTTCGGTTGCTAAAATAGCAACCGAATTAATATTCCGTTGCTAAATTCGGTTGCAAAAATAGCAACGGAATAATGATTCCATTGCTAAATTTATTCTAAATATTTACATATTTGCCATCGAGTATAAATACCCAATTAAAAACCCTAGGCTCTCATTCTTTCATTTCTTTTCCTCTTCTGCCGCCGTCTCCTCTTCTCCCTCTCACCACCAAAACCAGCTCTTGGATTCGTTAATCGCGTCAAGGGTTTCTTCATCGACCACCACCACCATCCACCTCCTCCACCGTCTCCTCTTTTCCTAGAAGTAGAAGGTGCGCTGTTGCTAACAGAAGAACGGTGGAACTTTCTAAGTTGTAATCACTCCCGAATAGAAGGTAAAGAAATAATTTTATAAGTTTTTTTCCTTATTTGTTTGTTTCACTATATATATTTCTCAATATATATTGTTTATGTTTTAGATCTGTGGCGATCTTATATTTTTCATGTTTCATTTTTTGTGATTTGAGAAATGATTGATCTTGTGTTAGTGACGTCGGACCAGGCTTCATTCCCCCCAATCGTTGCTTCCAGAAAATTGTTTTCGTGTTAGTGACGTCGGACCAGGCTTCATTCCCCCCTAATCGATCTTGATCTATAAAAAAGGTGAGATCTTTTTAAAGTTTAGGTTAATCTTCAATGATTCAATTGATTTTGGGATTTTTTTTGCACATGGTTTTGCTTTTAGTCACTGGAAAAATTAAGGTCGTTGGGCATGCAATGGTTTTTGGAGTTATCTAATCTAACAAGTGTCCTCCTTTTTCTGTGTTATTAGAGTATTGCCACCGTAATGGCTTTTTTGGTCTGAAATCAGTCAGTTAACTCTTATGGCTTTCAAATCCGGAAAAGTCCATGGTGGCCACCGCTGCTTTTTAGACGGTTATCTTTTATATTATTATTGCTATTATTGTTATGGTTATGCTTCTAGAAAAAGTATAAATATGGCCGTTAATAGCCTGGCATTTCACAATTTCGCATCTCCAATTAGTTTTTTTCTCAATGTATTGTGTGTGCGCCTTTTTTTTTCTTAATTAGGGATTGTTTGTTTCGGGGGAAAGAGAGGGAAAAGGAGGGAGAAAATGGAGAATCTGCGCCATTAATTCACGCGTAAGGTGAATATAGTGATTTTTTATTGGTATTTTTGACTTTATTGTTATAAATTGTACTAAAATTATTTTATTGCTATAAATCGAAAAATAGTGATCATAATTTCACTTGGCTGAAAGTTGAGTAACACTTACTGCATATAAATTAATCTAGCTGAAGCAGCTTGGGTTATAGTTCCTAATATATATATATACACACACACACACACACACACACATGGCTCATGTGGGTTTTTAAGGGGGAGAAAAGGGAGTCTGTATTTAAGATTTCAACTACCAACTCTGGATATGACAAATTTTATTCTTTATTTTTGAGAATGTGGATATGACATTTAAATAGTTCTGTTTGGTGCAATAATTTCTAACACCTTGTTTGCTTCTTTGTGTTGTACTAAAGTCTGCTTTTGGGTTCCAAATGATTTTTTTTTTCGCTGGACAATTTTCTTCATTTTAAGTTCAAATTGGATATTGTCAGGAGATGAATTCAACTACTGTTTTCATGTAATAGATATCTGATGCTAAACAAATTGTCCTAACATTCCCGTGTTTTCTGTGTTAGGATGGCTTCTGTGGTTTCATTTTTTTCATTGTCCTCAATCTGTGGTTCCTGCTGGTAGAAAAACTTGGGAGAAGACTGGATCTCGTGCTGTTTTCACCATTTTGGTAACCTATCTGCTTTCTCATATATATTGAAATTTTGCTTTTATTTTTATTTTTCTATTTTTCTTGTAATTTGCTGTTCATTTTCATAAGTTTTCACTAATTAAGTTAATTAATGATAGATAGGTACCATATCGTTGTCCTTTGTATGCCATTATTGAATCTTAAAGATCTTATTTTTTTTTGAAAATTATTCGAATTATGGGAACAAAATATTGCTAATTTCATAAGTTTCCACCTAACATAATGAAAAATTGCATTTTCTATTAATTAATTAGTGGGTGTAATTACCATGCGGAGGAGAACTTTTGAACACTAAATATATATCTGTCAAGTGTGGATTTGACAAAATACGTCAACTGTATATTTTTGTTGCACTTGCTGTGCAAAGGATGGGAAGATGAATGCTAGTTCTGCTGGCGACTGTGTTTAGATTTCAAGGGATAGTTTAGTCCTTTTATCAATATCGTAAATAATATTTTCTAAAATGGGAAATATGAGCTATTTTGGCCAAAAACAACTACAGCAGCCGTTTCATATAAATTACCAAACATTTTAATAGTTCCCTTAAAAGGCTAATTCAAATATCAATTTAGTAATTGGATTGGAAATGGTACGAGTAGTGTGATGTTAGTTTCAAAAAGGATACGATAATTTTTGTACTAAACAATTGAGGCCTTCGAAATGGTTTCGGGTTTAAATTGAAGATTTTCCATATATTTCTCTCTGCCTTTGTAAATAATGATACTTTGCTTCCAACTTTTTTAATGAATTTGCAGCTGTTTGTAAATACATATAAAAGAAAAGATAAAATCCAAATACGCCATTTCTAGTTTTAATATAAGAAAAATTTAAATAGTAAATTTTAAATTAATACTATTTTCAGACTCTTAGCTCATTGGCTCTTGCTTTTGCACTTCAATCCAAGGTGAGTTATTGGTTTAGTTTTAGTAGAACTATTGAATTGATCTGCTGCTACTGTTTGTAGTAGATATCAGATATTTGCAGCCTATGGCTTTCTTGACTTGGTTTTCATCCATGGTTTCTTCTCACTTCCATCGTTGAGATAATCAGTCATTTTGGTTCTTATTTTTGTTATTTCTTTTGTAACAATTTTGAAGATTTGTCTCCATTATTTCCCAATCAAGAACCGCTGAGAAGTACATTAGGAATGATTCATGCTTAGACATTCTAACTGCTATCTCCAACTTTGTCAATCAAGAACTGCTGAGAAGAAATCCAAGCAATTTCATATGATTGTAATCTGTAAGGGATATAGAGATGTGTGCTTATTTTTTTCTCACATCGCTTGGGCAAAGAGTTCTACATGCTTGTGCAATGATTCATCTAATTTTGTCTAATTTCCAGCCTGCAGTGTATGTAGCAGAAAGTGCAATAATTCAGGAACTGCAGGTTCTTCTTTTGATGGAGCTGAAAACAAAGTAGCAATTGTTGCTGGCATTGCTCTGATCTCTGTGGCTGCGGCTTCATCAGTTCTCATCCAAGTTGGAAAGAAGCCAGTTGATGTGTAGACAGTTGAATACTCAGGACCATCACTCTAGGCATGTCATAAGCTTTTCTCTCTTATTTCAAAAAGCAGGGTTATCTCAACTCTAGTGGGATCGGAGTGTTTGTAGTTATGTTTAGATGTTTTATCATCATTGTAGTGTTAACTGCTGTTTCTCTTCTTTGAATTTCTTAAATCTTATTCTGAGTATTATTTTCATTCTTGAAGCCGGGTTTTGTTTTTAGTGCATAAGTGGGATGTCTAATGATTCTTCGTCTCTGACGATTTTGGCCACAGGATAACAGTGGGATAAAACAAACATTTTACTAATAATATATATTATATAGCATTGAATGGATAAAATTTCCTAGCATATATAGGAAAATGTATATATAATTGAATCGCAGGCATCATATTTTGGTCTTGGTTTCTTGCATGTGATCTCTGATTCATTATAATTGAATGGCTGATACTGAATTTTATCAATTTGCTTGATTGGTCATATTCCTTTTTTGCATATATGTTCCAATCCTTGATTTATTAATATTTACTACAGCAAAGATCTCTTCTTTAATGGGTTCCTAAAATCATTATTCATTTCCTGAAAGGCAAATAATTAAACTTCCTATTACATTGCAAAAATAGGCATTTTTTTGTTGGAAAATTCAACATGTGCTCTGCATCTAATTTCTTGAACTTATGATTTTTAGAGAAACTTGCTATGAATCCATTGTTCTCACTCATATGAGCACTATAACTTTGAATCCAGGTGATAATCACAAGCATCAGCGTAGATGGCAATCTTCTTCTCATTGGCAGCCATCAAAAGAACAAGGTACAACTCATGGTATTTCCTTGTGTTCAGTTTCTGTTTGTTGAATTCTAAGCCATTATATACTGTGGATACTATTTTGCTGAAGTTATCGTGGATGGCAGCGTGTGCTGATATTGTGGATAGTGTTTTGCTGAATTTATTTTATGCATCATAATGTTGAATTAATTGGCTGTCCATGCCCCTTGTGGTGGATGGATTCTGAATCACTTTTATGACCATCTTTAATATAGAATTAGACATTGAAGCACCTTATTTTTATTGTATATAGGTGTGAAATAAATGTTTTGGTTAAACTTTGAGAATTTGTAAGGAAATGATAGCACCCTTACTCCATTATTACCTATGCCTAATTGAATTAAACTTCTGAAGGCATACACAAGTATAATAACCGTGGAGTATTTATAAGGGATCAGACATTTTCTATTTGTGAAATGCCTTGTGCTCAGACTCTCTTAATTAAACCATGCTGATTGCAAGGCCTTGAAGTTTTCAATCAATTTTCAGCAGCTAATATTAAAGTGATGAGAATTCTGGGTTGGGAGTGTTATATATATATATATATATATATATATATATATATATATATATATATATATATATATATATATATTTCATGAAGATGTTAGAGTGGTATATTTTTGTGATGCATTGGCCAGATAGTGGCATTTTTATTGGTTTTTCCGCCTTTCCCATCTTTTTTATTCCCTAAACAGGTTCATATGATTCAAAAAACTGTTTATGTGTTTTGTTTCTGCTGCATCTATAAGTTCAGTGGTAGGCAAGACTTCTGTTTATAGTTCTTTTCTTTATGTTCTTTTTTATGGTAGGGCCAATCTCCAGATCAATTCAAGATTGTGATACGCAAAATTCAGGCATATTTCACGGTAGGCTGATTTTCCTTTTGAATTGCAGCAGTTAGGGGAACTTGTTTTGCCATTGGGTATGTTTAAATATCAAATATCTATAACATCTCAATGTGCTTATAGGGAACTGGGGATCTGATGACTGCACTTATGCTCGGATGGAGTAATGTAATGTGATGTGTCTTATTGTGCTTCAATTTAACTCTTTATTTTTTGACATTCTTTTATAACATACTGTCCTATTATTTCTGTTACCTATCCAGAAATATCCTGACGACCTTGATAGAGCTGCAGAGCTAGCAGTATCAAGCTTGCAGGTATAATTTCCTATGCAATTTATATAGCAAAGGGATCTTGTGCTAATTCAACTTTTATTATTTGAATAATGTTGTTGGTTTTTCAAATTACACTAAAACAGTTGGTTTTCTATTTTACACTAAAACAGCTTGCTGTTTTTGTGTAATTTGTTGGTTTTCTATTGTAGTGATGGAATAGCGACAAAAAAACCATCACAAATTTATTTATACTAGTTGTTGAATTTAGCAACGGAAAAATAATATCCGTTGTAAAATTAGCAACGGAATTTGAATTCGGTTGCTAAATTTAGCAACGGAATTTGAATTCGGTTGCTAATTTTGACCAATTTACCAAATGTTAGTAGTTAGATTTAGCAACGGAATAAACCGTCCGTTGCTAAAAATACCAACCGCCGAATTAGCAACCGAAATTTCAGTTGCTAATTTTGATTAGCAACGGAAAATGTCAAATTGCAATTTTCTTGTAGTGAACGTTGATCTTCACCGAAAATCGGGCATATTACTTTGGGTATAATATTACCAATTTTAATAACGTTTATGTCACTAAAAAATTATTTAGTTACTTTTACGTATTTAGGTATAAATTTAGTAATTATGAGTGAAATTAACCTTTAGTATTTGTGACAAAATTGCAATGAATTTGAAAGGGATCATATATGTACAGAATGATGCTAAGTTGACGGATGCAAAAACTAGAAACGATTTTAGCAACGGAATATCAAATCCGTTGCTAATTTCACATAAATTTTCTTTGCATGGACTATACTTATAATTGTACTGCTTGCCATGAAGGCTGAGACTCCACCATTAAATGGTTCATTATTCGAGTTTTGTTAGAAAGAATGATTATATATAAAGTGGAGAATCACACTACAATATTAATTCCTTGAGTAATACTTTTAGAGATGACTTATCATTTTGTAAAAATGAAATTCTACGTGGGTTGGTAAAAAAAAATGTATGATAAAAAATGAATTCCAAAATGTTTCCCCCTTCTGATTGTATCAACTTAAATATATTTATTGAATCGAAATTCGGATTAAAAAAAAAGTTTAAAACGTGTATGAATATCGTATTTAAAGATAAAGTGTTCCCAATAAAAACAAAAATAAAGAAAAGGTGTATTCCTCAAATTTTAACGAGCAATTTTATTTGATAGTAGCAGATAATAAAAAAAAACATAAATTAGCAGAAAATATAAATTATTTATTGAAACATTAATCTTATTGTTTTCTTTTTCTATTCCACAACCCTAACAACTCAAAAGATATATCTATTTTTATATTTTCAAATCTGGTAGTGATGAGAATTTTTAGGCATATAATTAATTAGCGAGACATGTGATATCATAATAGATAAAATAGAAATATGTCAGGTAAAAAACGAATAAGTAAAAAAGAAAGTATTTAGCAATTCTTTAAAAAATTACGAATTTCTCCAAATCTAAACTAAATGCCACGTGTTTTATTGATTCAAGAATTAGAACTTTTACAAGTGTTAGAACACAAATTAAAATGTTCTCTTTAATTGTTGAATAAGGCATCACGGACTTGTATACAATTCTAGAAAAATTATCATTTAGTTAACTATTTCTCTCTAAAATGTTCACCAATTAATTGTAAACTTTCTATTTCACTTTAGAAATCTAATTGTTTTAGAATACATAGGAAATCCAAAGTCGGTACCGACTTTAACAAATATATAAGGAGCAATTGGCTTCATTTTAGTGTACCTTAAATATCGGAAAAAATATATGGAGAAGAGAGAAAATTATGTGGTGTCATGAAGTGTGTGTTTGTGTAAAGTGAATAGTTGAATTGTGATCGTAAAATATCACAATTAATATATTAAATTTTGAATCTATTCAATTTAGTACTCTCTTATAAAATTCAACATAAATAAATTTGCAGTTTTATTTCTATTTATTTCTTTCTTTCTTTTTTAAACAATTTCCTTCTCTTAATTTGACATTTTAACCTATATTTTTATCTAAATCCAATATGACATTGGTAAAGAATAATATTTATTTTTTATGACCAAAAAGTTTTAAAATTTTCAAAATAAAATCAATAATGCAAAAACTTTTTATTGAATTTATTACACTAATTAAACAAAGGGCCGAGTTATAGGAACTACTCTATTTCTTCTATATTAACAAAAATTATTCAACTAATATGTACATTCACTTTTATAATAATATCATAAGATTAGAGGTGGCAAATGGACGGGTTGGGTGAGTTTGGGTTGGATCATTAATGAATGGATCACTAATGAATTGGATTATAAATGGATCAAAAAATATGGATTATAAATAGGTCAATATCCAAATAGGCTGGGTGAATTTAGATTGACGTCATGGGTTTAATGTAAATTATTATAAAATTATTACTCGCATTAACTTATTTATTTAAATAAAAAAGATACTTCGTGCATTTTATTAAAAATCAATTTAAATAAAAAAGATAATTCGTGTATTTTATTAAAAATCAATTTAAATTTATTAAATTAGAGAGATATTTGCTGCAAATTATTATCTTTCTTTGGGGGATAAGGTCTTTCTCTTTCTTCCTTTTTCGATCTTATATTTTTTCATATTCGAAATCTACTATAGCTTAATTTGATATTTCTACAGTTGGTAGAGCTGGAGAACAACTGAGAAAAGAGACCAAATTGAGGCAAAAAGCTGAAAAGAAACTCAATTTCCTCACCAAAAAGCTTCAATCTTTGAATAGTTCATCTGAGATTTGCTCCACTTCTTCAACCAACACAGATCCTCAGGATTCTCCTTCGAAATCCCAACTTTTTCAAGAATGTGGAAATTCGAAGTCAGATTCGTAGAGGTGAGCTTAACTCAACCTGCATTATGAAAATAATTAATTAATTAACAGTTTCATTGTGAACTTCAATACTTGGCATTTCAGTAGTCCAAACTCAGAAGATCCGACGGAGAGAGAAGAGAAGGTGGATAATTCAATGTCATTAGTTCCATTGTTAAACGAAGAAGAAACATCTCCACCACATTGCTTCCTATCATTGTTTTCCTTCTGAGTGTAACACTGCCACTTTTTAGAGTCTAGTCGTTTACATCCATTGGGTAAAACAGTCTTTTTTGAAAATACCTATTGGGTTAATATCCAATGGGTTGAAAAGTGAAATGAGTTAATTTTGGATTGATCCAATGTATATTAGGTTGGGTTAAAAAATAAAATGAGTTAGTTTTGGGTTGATCCAGTGAATATTCATTTGAATTGAGTTAGATTTGAATCAAATTTTTTGGATAAATTTGAATAAACTCATGAATTTTGATCAATTTTATCAGGTCGACATAAGATATTATATAATGTTATATTAATAAATGATGTATGAATTCGTAGAATATACACATTTTATCCAGTGAAAAAAGCTGAACAGGACAATATTAGTACAATTGGGTCACGATTGGCAAATTTGGGTAGGTTCACGTCAAATCAGACAAGATTGTATAGATTATCGGATTAAGTCCATAATTATTTTATACTCCATGAAAAATTTTTAAATTTAATTTTATATTATTTTTTTATTTTTTAAATATCATTATATTCCAATCACTTTAATTTAATAATTTATACAAATCTTATTTCTCCTTCCATTATAACAATATTAATATCTCTAGCTTTTTGCTGAATGGCACGGATACCTTTCATTTCATCTTGATCTGAATCAAACTTATCACTTCTTGGATAGTCTTTTTTCTTTTAGGTTTTTTGAAAAACCTCTATAGGGATCCTGTAACGCCCCGAACTCTAGTTACGTGGATAATGTCATTAGTCAAATCCGACCTTAGACATGATCTGATGAAAAAAAAGTAAATGAGTGTGAAAAAATAACAATAACAGAGGAAAAGGAAATTAAATGTTTTAATTTATACCTGAATAATTAATTTGAGGGGTCAAATGGCATTTAGAGGGACTAAATTGAAGATTCGCCCAAAACTATGTCATTTTGGGAGTTGGGTTTTTTTTTTCTTTCCTTTAGCTACACTTCCAAGTGGCACGGTCCTCCTCTGTCTCCACCATTCTTCCTCTTCTTTCTCCTTTCTTTTCTTTTTCTTTAATCTCCTCCCACCTCTGTTGTGCCCACGTCATCGTGCCACTGCCTCCGCCTGCAGCACCCCCTTCTGCATCTTCTTCTTATTCCTCTTCTCATTTCCATCTCGTAATAGCAGCAGCCCAACCTCTCCTTTCTTACTTTCGCCCTCCACTAATTCCATTCTTTTATTGTCGTTTTTCTCCATTAATCAAGAGGTAAGTTTTATTCTCTCCCTTTATTTGATAGATTATGGTAGAAATTTGAAAAAAAAATGGAGAAAAACTAAGCCTAAGAATTTCGGGATTGGAGAAAAATTTGGGAGTTTAATTATTTTTTGGGTTAATTAAGAATTTGTGTAATTAACCAACTAAAATTACATTAATTTTTGAATTTACATATTTTTAATTCAAGTATTTATGTCAATTTTATGGATTTATGAAGAAAAATGAGATGAGATGGAGATGAAGAAGAAGGAGATGGAAAAGTAAGCATGAATTGAAGTTTGAGAAAGTGTAATTGAGGAAATTGACAGCAAATTCGGTACATGTTCAAGCAAATCTATTTTTCTCTAAAATTATGCATTTGTTGTGATAATTGTAAAGTATTTGGATGACTATTAAACTCATCATTCTCTCTATTCTAGTAGAAGTATACTTCTTCTATTTTGTACCTATAAATACCTTATTATAGTTACTCAGTATACATAATCAATAAGAAAAAATTATCTATTCTACTATATCTGTCTTTTTTTTTATTAGTTTTACAACACGTTATCAGTATGAGAGCTTATATTGATTATTGAAGTGGTTTACGACAATCCGGCTTAAAGGAATCAAGAATTCTAATTTATAAGATTAAACGGTAAATCATCTCAAATTAAGGTTATAATATTTCATAAGATAGTGATCAATAATGATGAATATGTATTAATTTTTAAGTTGCTGAATGAGTCTGTTGCAGTCTCTGTCTTTGTTCTAAGAATATTAATTGTATATTTTTGTTATATGCGACGATTATAAAAAAGTTGCTTAGTTAACTATGGATTTCTTTCATGATTCTATATATTATAGTTAAAATTTAATACAAATCCAAACCTAGTATAGTAGCATGTCACTTTAATATATTATATTTATCATTATGTGACTTCAACATAACATGCACCGCACTTAAAAATGTGATTATGTATTTCCTAAGTAAACTCATTATCGAGAATCATATTATATATCAATTAATTAATTCAAATAAATATAAAAAATGGAATGGTCATGGGTATTTGGCCGGTTGTTTACTTTTGGGTTTTAAAATTTTGTCTTCTGCCATCAAATTTTTTTCTTGATCTATATTATTTTAATTCTAATTGTGGTTGGCTGTGATGGTTTTCTGGGCAACTTTTGCTTTTTTTTTTTTCTATTTTCCTTGTGATGGCATATTAGTGCAGTGGGCAATTTTTTTAAAAAATTTTTCTTTCTCTAAAAATAGAAAAAATCTATTAAGCCAATTCATATCATACCAATTTTTCTAAACATATTAACAATGTTTTTAGAATTCCATATTATATCATACCAAATACGGGACAAATGCTTTTAATGCACTTGCCATATTATAAATAGGCTGTCACTTACCAGGATAATTAGAATTACTATATTCTATTATGGAGATGGTGTTGCACTTCGGAAAAGCAATAAGAGAACTGTATTAGATTTTTTTTTAATTGTTGCAGTGAACAAGTGATATAATTTTGTTTCAACTCTTTTGCGCAATTGCAAACTAATTTAGCAACATAATGTTATTTCCGTTGCTTTTTTAGCCACGGTAATTTTTTTCGATTTTTTGGTTGCTATTTTATGATTTGTCCTAGGTATAAATAGTCTCATTTTCTTATCTCAGTTCCCCTTCCTTCTCTTCCTGTCTCATCATTTGTCTCTTCCTCTATGTCCCTTTTCTTCGCCCTCTTCTTTGCCCTATCCTTCTCCCTCTCCCTCTACTAGTGCAAGAGCATCCCCTTACTGTTCAGATTACATGTTTGGTTAGTTCTCTTTTGGATTTTGTATGTTTGATGGTCTTGCTATTCATATTTGATGCTAAGTTGAGTAATTTCTTTCCCATTATCTCCTTAATGCTTTTCTTTGAATTAATTTGTTATTCTTGAGTTGGTAGCTTAGGTGCTTGAGTTCTTCATTCTTGTTCTTCTTGCCTCCTGATTTGTAATTTGTTGTATTATTTAATTGACTCTAGATCTAGATCTATGCAAGCCAGATTCAGATTATTGTGATTCTTCATTTTTCTATCTTTTCTTATAATATATATATATATATATATATATATATATATATATATATATATCTTATATTCAGGTGAAGCATTTTCTCATTTTTAATTTACTGTTCTAACTGAAATTACTGAAAATTTTTGATTATTTTTTATTCATCTACATCCGAGATTTCTTTATAGTGGATGAGCTTGCGTAAGATGGCAGATAGATTCTAACTTACGTTGTTTAAACAATTTTCTTTTGTTTTCTCTCATTTTATTCTTATTTATCTGTACAATATGTTTGTATTCTAAATGATATGGCTGGACAATAGATTTTGTAATATTTGATAAACGTGTTGAAAATATTTAATTGAAGTTGTTCTTGGTGTTTCAGCGAAAAAATGAGCAGTCGTGCAAGCCGAACTCTTTATGTGGGCAATTTTCCAGGAGATATCCGTCTGCGAGAAGTTAAGGATTTGTTTTACAAGGTATCATATGCCTTGAAATATTCAACTTCTAAGTGGACTTTTTATGGTCATATTTTCTTGGTTTTGGGATTCCAATCATTGTTTGAGGATTTTATGTAATTGGATTGATTTTGAATTATTTTTAAGAGAAGAGTAATATTGTATTGTTGCGTTATTAGAGTGGTCTCAAAATGCTTTTTGGTAGTAATGTTTTTAAATTTAAACTATTGATTGTGAACAAATTTCATTTTATTAGCTTTTTTGTTACTATAGATGTTTATTGGATAAGTAGTATTATGGCTTCATGGTAACTAATGGATTGAGTAGCTTAAGGTATTGCTCTCTGATTGCAGTATGGACCCATTGTTAACGTTGATTTGAAAATTCCACCAAGACCCTCTGGTTATGCTTTTGTTGAGGTAAGTCTGTGCAGCTCATAACAAGTGGCATTGGCAATAATATGGTTGATTTATGCTAAATTTGTGGGTTTGTTTTTTTTTTTTTTATTTTCTTTTTTCTTGAGACATTTTTCTTGCCCTCTGTTAATAATGCTACCTTTTGTTTTGGGTGTTTGGATATTTTTGTAACTTAGATTTAGGTATTATTTTTTTAAGTTAAGCAAATTGATTAAAAAAGAAGAGAATAACAGTAGCCAAAGGAAAAAAACACAAAAAACTGAAAATGAAAAAAGAGAAAGATATCATAAGACTCCAATGTATTGGAATCAATTTTATATTTATAATTTAGTTGAAAAACAAAATAGATTTTCTTCTTCGTGTAGAGTTGATAATTACTTATTAGGAAATTTAAAAGAAAAGTACAAACACACACACACACACACATATATATATATATAAACTTTAATTGGAACGAAAATCCAAATGGATAGGGATTATTAAATAATACATATTTATTTGGATCATATTAAAAAATCCAGATTTATTTGGATCATATAAAGAATGCAAACCATATTGCAGTCGCCAAGGATATAAGGGACGACTTTGCATTGGCATACCCACTTTGGGTAGGGCTTGCTGTTGTTTTAATTAGACTATGACCTTACCTTATCTTCCACTTTTTACTTTGCTTCCCTTGCCATGTCGTATCCTATATATTAATTAATAAAAGTATAAAATAATGTCCTAATTATTTTTTCTTATCATAAAGATATAAATATAAATCTGCACTATTACTATATATATGTGATTAAGTTTAGTTCTTTTTTTTTTTTGCCATGTATAAATTGTTATTTATAGAAGTTGCATATTTGACAGGGAGTTAGTTTTGCAAATCTAAAAACCACAGATTAATAAATTGTATTTTATAGTCAATATGCATTCTTCTTTTATCATTTCATTATTGTATTCTCCAAGTTGGTTGCATTTTTTATGGCTTTGATGTATATGGGATTATCATATGGCTTATATGTTCCAGATTGGCAATTTGAAATGTCCAGTTCGACTTCTTCTATTCTTCCAATTAACAATACCGATGTTTACATGGTAAGACCATGTTGAAAGCTTAGACCAAAACATGATGGAAACAATATTATGTGCCTTTGTATGTGGGACTTGATAAGGTGTTTAGTTATGACTGAACTCGCAATCATTCATCTTACATTAAATTTTTTTTTTTTAATTTTTATAGTTGTAAATAGTGGCCACTAAAAGGTATATATATTTAACTCAAAGCCTTTATGTACTGTTGATGATGCATTTGAGATAAAATCAAAGCTTAGTGTTTTAGAATTCATTAAATCAGAATTATTTGCATTGAAAATCTATCATGTGACAATAGTCTTACAGCATATGTTTAGCAATTAAAATTTTATTTTCTTGGTTCTGGTACAAGTGATTTAAATAAGAGTTGAAATAATAGTTAATAGTTATATTTCTTCAATAGGGATAAACTTCATGACCATAAATAGCCTTGGGTACTGATTTATATGAAAAAGGCTAATCCTTTTGCTACCCCCAGTGCAAATTTATATGATTAATAGTTATAACCATATGTTTTGATTACATGCACGCATAAGGTGAAAGATGGGTTATTTTGTAGATCGACAATTTTGGATGCAGAGTGAATATTATCTAGCATTTTTTTTTCTTTTTGAGATAACGGGGTTGTGT